>VMDO01013443.1:0-58815 GCA_007922755.1 Pedetes capensis
AGACTGGAAAACTAAACATAGTAAAGATTCCAATGCTTCCCAAATTGATGTATAGATTTAATACAAATGCTTTCAAAATCCCAGAATGATTTAGGGGTATATAAGCAGTTCTAAAATGTGCATACAGAATAAGGAAATTAGACTAGCTAAAATGATTGATAAAAAGAAAAGTAAAATGAAAAGAGTCAATGTATATTATTTTAATACTTTATCCAGGTTAGTAATCAAGACTGCTTGGAGAGATAGACAAGTAAGTCAGTGAAAGGGAAAAGAGAACTCAGAAGTTGTTGTTGTTGTTGTTAGGTGCTGTCGAGTCGAGTCCGACTCATAGCGACCCAATGTACAGCAGATCGAAACACTTGCCTATTCTGTGCCAGGCGAACAATCTTATTTATGTTTAAGCCCATTGTTGCAGACACTGTGTCAATGGTCGTGTCACCACCTTCTGGTGGTGGGTTTTCCTCTTTTGCATTGACCTGTCACTCTCCCAAACATGATGTCCTTCTCCAGGGATTGATCTCTCCTGACTACATGTCCAAAATATGTAAGATGCAGTCTGGATATTCTTGCTTCCAAGGAGTGCTCTGGTTACACTTCTTCTAGGACAGATTTGTTGGTTCTTTGGCAGTCCATGGTATATTCAATAGACATCTCCAGCACCACAATTCACCAGGTCCTACTCCCTAGTCTGTCTTAGTCTGGAAGACTTAGTCTGGAAGCTCAGCTGAAAACCTGTCCACCATGAGTAACCTTGCTCATGTCTGAGGTTACAGTGGCAGAGCTCTTAGCCTCATCACAACACACAAGCCCCCACAGTGCAGCAAACTGACAGACATGTGGGGGGAACTCAGAAGTAGACCAATACAAATATGCCCAACTGACTTTTGATAAACTTGCAGAAACAATTTGGTACAGGAAGGATAACATTTTAAATATATGGTATTAGAGCAACTTGACATCCACAAACAAAAAAGTAAAAATAAAAAAGAAGGACAGGAAGAAAGAGAAAGAACATCAGTCTCCTATGTCCAAAACTAAATACAAAATCTATCACTAATTTGGACTGGGATTTAGCTCAGTTGGTGGAGTGCTTCTCTGCACTCTCTGATGACCTAGGTTCAATCCCCAGCACTGCAAAAAAGGGAGAAAGACTTGGCAATCCACTCTTGAAGCAATCCTGAAAAACAATCAGCCATTGAAAATCCTATTTGAGTCATTATGAGTCAGACCATACTCCATGGCACCTAACAACTACATCACTAAATTAAATATAAAATGTAAAGCTATGTAAAACATGTTGGAGAAAATCTTCAGAATGTAGAGCTACACAAAAGGCTTTTAGACTTGGGACTAAAGACATCAGCCATAAAATGGAAAATTAGTATATAGGACTTCATTAAATTAACAAATTTTGCTCTATAAAACATGGTCTTAAAATAATGAAAGGATCTGGGTATGGTGGTGCATGTTTGTAATCTCAGCAACTCAGGAAGTGGAGGCAGGAGGATCACAAGTTTGAAGTCAGAAGGTACCTGAGTAACTTAATGAGACCGTATCTCAAAATTAAAAGTAAAAAGGGGTCTGATGGTGAGGCTCAGTAATGTAGCACTTGTAAAAGCATTGGGAAGGCCCTGGGTTAAATCCCCAAGTATTGTAAAACAAACAAAGAAACAAATAAATAAGGTAGAAAAAGAAAAAGAAACAAGGCAAATTTCAGGCTGAGAGAAAATATTTTTAAACCACTATACAATAAAGAAAAATTCTACTATCTAGAATATATAAAGATCTCTCAAACTTCAGTATTAAAAAAGACAACTAAACGAAAATAATTCAACTAGAAAATGGGCCAAAGAAACATTTCACCAAAATGGATATACAGATGACAAAGAATATAAAGCCACAATAAAATACCAATATATTCTTGTCAGAATGACTAAGATAAAAAAATGACCGCATCAAATAGTGGTGATGATGCACAGAATATATACTCATACATTGCTGGTGAAAATAGAAAATGATATAGTCACTCTGCAAAAGAATTTGGCAGTTTCTTCTAAAACTAAATATGCCAAGTACTTTATGACCCAGTAATTGTATTCCTGGGTATTTATTTTAGAAGAATAAAAAATTATATTTATACACATATAGAACCTCATAAAAATATTCATAGCTTTTTCATAATATCCAGAAACTGGAAACAACCCAGTTGTCCTTCAGTGGGAGAATGGTAAAGCAAATTGTTGCATATATATTCCATGAAATACTACTCAGAAATAAAAACAAACCCTATTAATAAATACACAACTTGTTTGAATCCCTGAAGAATCATGATGAGCTAAAACAGTCAATCCCAAAAGAATATGGAAGATATATTGTATTTATATAACTTTCATGAAACAATGAAACAATTGATAAGAAGGATACATCACTTGTTGGTTGGGATAAACACAGAATGAAGAGGAGTGGATATTACTGGAAATGGGCAAGATGAAGGATCTTTCTAGTGATAGAAGTGTTCTATATGGTGTCTGCAACAATTTGGATAGCCTAGTTTCTAAATTGTAGTATTTTGGAAGATACTGTCATTGGAACAGGAGACATGGAATCTCTCTATACTGTTTCTTCCAACTGTATATTCATTATTTCAATAATTCAGTGTTTAAAATAATTATAAATATCTAGCTACATCCCCTCAAATTGACTTATAATTTTATACATGCTAATATATAATTTCACAAAGACAGATGTGAAACTGCAGAATGACCTCTGTGTCATATTATTCTCCATGCACAGCATTTCTTCATGTTTTGTAGTTGCCTTGGATCAATTTTTTTTCAATTCTTATTTCTTTTGACTCCTTGAGGTTGAAGCCATCTTTCTTTACACATGATGTGGAATATCACATTTCAGAGAAAAAGCAGAAAAGCTCTCATAGGCTGGGTAATCTATGTGCTTAAAATGAGTTGCACATGGAAATAATGAAGTTAAACTGAAATCATCTGTTAATATTACTAATAAAAAATCCCACAACAGAATGAAACTTAATACACATTCATCATATCAGTAAGAAGCATTTGAATTTATAAGTGATCTCCTGCCTTTGCCTGTTAGGCACACAGAAGAGATTCTGATAACTTTTGTTTTATCACTTCACATTTTCAGCTTTTCTTTTTCTTTAAATATATAGTGAGTTCAAGTCTCAAATCAATATGTGTGATGGTGTACTGAATTTGAGAAGAGAGGCAAAAGGAAAATAAAATATCATGAAACACAAATTTGTAATCTTTCACAGAATGAAAATCACATTAGAAGTACAGAGATAATAAAGTATAAGGGTTCCTATCTTCTTTCTCCTCCATAGTTTATCACTAGAAGATTCCAAGTCACACAGATAAGACCAGAAGCATTTGGGATGGTTAGCATATTTGATGCAGTTTTATGCCTCAGTGGCTTTGCTTATTCTGCTTCCTTGGCCTGGATTACTTTTATCCTTCCTTACCTAGCTAACTCAAATTTATCCTTATCCCAATTAAATCATCCTAAAGGAATCATTCTCCTCTTCCTCAGTAAGTTCTTCCTTGACTCCTTAAGGATGTAGTAGATGATTTCTCATTTCCCTGCTACCTCAGCACACACATATCAGAGAATTTTGCCATATTTTGTGCAAAATATATCCACTAGAGGGGCTAGGATTTAGCTCAGTTGGTAGAGTGCTGTGCTGCAGTCTCTGAGGTCCGAGTTCAATTCCCAGCACCGCAAAAATGGGAGAAGGGCCTGGCAATCCACTCCCACGGCAATCCCGAAACAGTCAGCCATTGAAAACCCTATGAGTGTCACTATGAGTTGGATAATGACTCGACGGCACCTAACAACAACAACAACATATCCACCTAGACTAAGTATGTGCAAAGGAGGAACTATAGTTTTATCTGGCTGGGTGTTAGCTCATTTGGTAGAGTGCTGTGCTGCACTCTCTGGGGACCTGGATTTTGTCTCCAGCAACACAAAAATGGGAGAAGGATGGGGCAATCCATTCTAGAAGCCATCCCCAAACAATCAGACATTAAAAACCCTATGAGGGTCGCTAAGTGTTGGACTTAACTCGATGGTACCTAACAACAACAGTTTCATCCATTTTCTCCTAGGACTTTACATGGTATGCTCAGTAAATGGTGCTGGATTTGGGCAATGGTGGGACATTTGAATAATACAGTTTTCAGAAAAGTGGGAGCAGATCATGAAAGGCAAGTAAATAAGCTTATTAGATTTTTAGTTGCTAACATTTTTCACTGAGTACTTTTCCATTCATGGAAACATCCTATTAAAGAGAGTGGCTTTCATACTTGTATTACAACTAAAGATCTCAGGGGCTGGGATTTAGGTCAGTTGGTAGAGTGCTGCTCTGTAGTCTTTGAAGTCCCGGGTTCGATCCCCAGCACCACAAAAGTGAGAAAGGCAATCCAGTGCTGAGGCAATCCCGAAATAATCAGCCACTGAAAACCCTATCAGGGTTGCTATAAATGGGACACAACTTGACGGCACCTAACAACAACAACAAGATTTCAAGTGTCATGAAGACAGGAGGCCATGGCTTCTGCTCACAGAATAGGCCTTATACAATGTGTCTGCAATGAATGATCAGAAAGGCCAGGGGCAAATCCTTCAGAGATGATTCCCAATAGCTACAAAGACCATTCACTATTCATACTAATATTCCTTATCCCTATTTGCTCGTGAGAGATCAGGCACTGTGCTAAAAGTTTGGAATAAACTCATGGAATTCCTAAGCAATTATGTTTGATAGGCAGTGTTAATGAAACTGAGATTCTAAGATAGTATGTTGGTGGTGTCAAGTGCCATCAAGTTGGTGTCTCACTCATAGCGACCCTATATACAACAGGCGAAACAGAATTGTTCATGATTTTCTGCTATTCATAGAGTTTTCAGTGGTGGATTTATTTTATTATTTTTTTTATTTTTGAGGGAAGTGTTGCTGGCTGGGTCCTTCTCCCAAGCCTACAGTACCTGGTGTTCCCAGGCAGTCTCCCACCCAAGTACTAACCAGGCCCAACCCTACTTAGCTTCTGAGATCTGATGGGATCAGATGCCACAATGGTACAGCTGCAGGCCTAAGATAGTACAAATTAGCTCAAAGTCAAGGAATGTGTGAGTGGTAGAGTCAGTCATTAAACTCTGCATACTTATTCTAAACTCTCTACTAACAATTACTGAATTGTATAAACTAAGCGTAGTGATAAAAAGGAAACTAGTGACCACTGCTATTAGAGACCAGCAAAGTCACCCATGGTGAACAGGTTTCAGCTGAGCTTCCAGGCTAAGACAGAATAGGGAAAAGGACATGGCAGCCCACTCCTGAAACAATTAGCCATTGAAAACCCTATGAATAGCAGGGAAACACTGTAAGATATAGTGCCAGAAAATGAGCACCCTAGGTTGGAAAGGACTCAAAAAACAACTGGGGCAGATTTGCTTCCTCAAAGTAGAGTTGACCTTAATGATGGGAATGGAGTAAAGCCTCTGGGACCTTCATTTCTTCATGTGGTACAATTCAAAATGAGAAGGAACAACTGTAAATATCCATTAATAATTGGAACATGGAATCCACGTAGCTTGAATCTAGGAAAATTCGATTTCGTCAAAAGTAAATGGAGTGCATAAACATCAACATTCTAGGCATCAGTGACCTAAAATGGACTGGAATTGGCCATACCAAATCATATCATATTATCCATTATGCCAGGAATGACAACTTAAAGAGAAATGGAGTTGCATTCATCATCAAAAAAGACATCTCAACATCTATCCTGAAGAACAATGCTGTCAGTGATAGAATACTATCCATACACTTACAAAGAAGTCCAGTTAACATAACTATTATTTAAATTTGTTCACCCACTACAAAGGCAACAAATGTATAAAGGGAAGATTTTTATCATCCTTTGCAGTCTGAAATGGATGGAACACGAAATCAGGATGAAAATTACTGGTTACTGGAATGCAAAAGTTGGGGAAAAAAAAAGAAGGGTCAGTTGGAAAATATGGCCTTAGTGACAGAAACAATGCTGGGGGAACACATGATAGAATTTTGTTATCCAATGACCTTTTCATTGCAAAATATTCCTCCTCGGTTCATAGACCTTATCCAATCATTCTTGTCATTTTCTGATGCAGTTCAGGAAATCCTTATTTGTACTGTCTTGACTGTCCTGAATTGATTCAAAACATTTACCTTTCATGTTCATTTTGACCTTGTGCAAGAGCTAGAGGTCACACAGTACCAAATACAGTAAATAAGGTGGATAAGGACACACTGTAATGTTTTTCCTTTGACAAAAATTGCCATACCAGAATTGATGTGTGACACAGAGTAGTGTCATGATGGAGGATGAAACCAAAGACATTCATAACAGTTTTTAATTCACACTTTAAAAATTATAAAATCATTTTAATTTGTACTTAATAAATATAGTTTAGATGTTTGTACATGTCCTAAAATCAGGCACACCTGACTTGAAACCCAACTCTATGATTGCTTAGCTGTGTTACCTCCAAAAGTTTATTAAAAATCTCTGAGTCTTATCTCTAGAGTGGAAATCATAAATCATACTTATTTATACCAAGATTGGGAAAACATTCAGATAACAGGCATAACATATAATCACAGTGTAGTTGTTCAATAAGTATTAACTTTTATTCTATATATTAGTCTTCCATTACTAGTGATACTGAGCATCTTACTTTGTTTCTAAGAAGTGGGTAGCACTACTTTAAATTTTTAATTATTGAATTATGAATGTTAATAAAACATAAATGATGTCTTTATCACATATTTTAAGTATCTTTACCTAATTTTTCCTCTTCCATATGATGTTTGTATTCTCTTTTTATGCAAAGGTAGTACTCAGTTTTGTCTCCCAAACACTTTTAGCTCTCTACACTTTCCTGCCCCCTCTGAACTAAAGTGTGGTCATGTGATTTGCTTAGGCCAATGACATTGAGCATTAGTGATTATGTCATGATGGGGCCAATGCTTTAACAGCCAGAATGGAATATCCTCCTCTGTGCTGATGGTGGCAGCTCATGTAGAGATGGAGACTAAATTAGCCTGGGTCCCTGTGCAACTAAAATGACTAGCATCTTCCTACTTGCAAAATGTAAATAAAATAAATCTTTATTGCATTAAAGTACTAAAAATGGGAGTTATTACCTCAGTATAACCTATTCTTATTGAAGTAAAGGTATTTTTGTTTGGTTTATTATTATTTTCAATGTAGTCACATTTAGCCATCTTTTCCCTTAAAAGTATTGCCCTTGATATAATTCTGAGAAAGCACAGGATGGTTATCCTAACTATTGGATTGCTTAAACATGGGCTGAATGGCTTTTTGTAATAGTAATTTACCTGTACATGGAAGTTTTTAAGTAGAATTTATGACTGTAGGTCATAAATCCTGTGTTGTTATTATATATATATATATATTATATAACAACAACAACATAAGTAATCAGGGTTGACCTTTATGGTTTTTCTTACCTGTTTGGATGTTAAGTTTATTGCACAGTTACTACTCTCAGGGGACTTGCAATGTACCTCCAGTATTTGCAAAAACAAAAGAGAATCTGGGAAAAGATTCCTCATTCTTTTTTCCTCAAGCAATCAAAGATAAATATATAGATAAAATAATCTCCAGTTTTTTGAATAGATATAAATATCTGGAGGTATATACCAAAGTTCTATGCTCTTCAGCATTTCTTCTATGACTCAATCTGGCCCAAACTATACAAAACAAAAATAATGCTTCCTTCTATAACTTGAATAGATTCTCTATTGGGAATGTATTCTGTTGCTGTTGTTTGAGTTCTGTAACCTGAACTACTAAATTAAAACAAGTATGAGAGATGTAGAACCCTACAGGATCCATGGAAGAGGATGATTTTCAAAATAACATTAATGAAAAGAAATAGTATTTCTCACCTGTTCTGTCAAGGGCAGCAATTTGAGAAGTTGATACAGGGGTTAGGACAGCCTCTGAGCCAAGAAAGCAGTGGTTTCCTTTTACTCCATACCACCTAATGACCTTTACCACAGAGCAAGATTTGCCATTCAAATGGGCTCCTAGAAGAAAATTTCCACCACATTTGCCAATCTCTCCTTATGGTCCTCACGGTTCTTGAATTTGGGGAGGGGGAAGATTGGATGTATTTAAAAGTAAACAAAGTAATTTGAAGAATTATATAAAAATATTTTATTTAACTATACTTTTAGCTTCTTCGAAGAAAAGAACCCAAAGTGTGATCCACTAAGGATATTTTAACCTAATTAAATCTTAGTTGAGAAAATTTCTGCTTTTGTTAGTCTCACATATAATTTATAAGTGGTTTTCCTCCATTATAGTAACTTTTTGATCCTATCTCTATCAGCTTTTTCACCTTTGGTATCCAAGAGTGTGTGTGGTAGGGGTGTCTGTTGCACAGAGGAGTGTTGAATAAAGCAGGGGAGAACTCCAAAGAATTTCTGTTCTACCAGTGATGTTACAAATATCAGAACTTAGAATTTTTATAAAATGACCTTCCAATTCTACCCTTTAACAATGGTGATGAGTAGCTGGTTTTATATATCAACTTCAAAATCCTGGGAGGAAGCATTCTAGGATAATAATAATTTTGTTTTCAGCATTCACCAGTTTCCCATTTTACATGCAGTTTTGAAATTTAGGAATGCATAAGTCTGCTTACCTCTCTTTTTCTCCTACCCTATTTTCATTTCAATCTCTCAACTGAGTTCAGGGTGTGTCTATGCAGAGGTCCTAGCAACCATATTATGTTGAGTGATATAATTCTCCATTGATGAAGGGATCTAATGGCCCAACTACTCTGTACATACCCTTTAACTCCATCCTAACATTTCTTTTTTTCGGTACTAAGGGACTGAGCACAGGCCTCTCACTAATACACTTTGCAAGTGCTGTACCCCTGAGCTGAACCTCTAGCCTATTTTTTACTTTTTATTTTGAGACAGGGTCTTGCTAAGTTTTGAAAGCTGCCTCTGATCTTGAACTTGTGATCCTCCTGCCTCTGCCTCCTGAGGCACTGGGATTATAGGTGTGAGCCACTGTGCTCGCTTTCCATCCTAATTGTTAGAGGTAGTTGATGCTGCCATTTCTGCACAAAGTAAATTAAGTTGGTTACTGATTAGTTTTTTCATTATGTCTTACAGTTTGGCTTTCTGGGGTTTGTCTCAAAAATATATCTCTTTACCATAGTTTTAGCCATGTCTTAGGAGCAAGAAAACTTACATATATGAGTTCAAAGAGACTCTGAAAGAAGTTCTCTAGATTCCATTTTAACCATAGCGATATATGGTTATATGTATAAGCTTTTGCCTATAACCATATCCCCCTGGTGTCAGATCTCGGAAGCTAAGCAGAGTCTGACCTGGTTAGTACTTGAATAGGAGACCCTGTGAGAATACCAGGTGCTGTAGGCAGCCCACTCCCAAAAAACAATCAGCCATTGAAAACCCTATAAATGGCAGAAAAGCACTGATATAATGTCAGGCATGGCACAGTGTCAGAGAGTATTTCATCTGTTGTACATAGGGTCTCTGTGAATCAGACCCAACTTGACAACACCTAACAACAACAATTTCTAAACTTTGACTTTAAGGCTATGGTGCTTGTTTCTCTACCGATTGTAGGAAATATGCTCACTTTTCCTATGTGTGTTATAGAAAATCAACCTTGCAATATTTAATCAGGTGACTGTAACTCCATTTCTTAACAACTGTAAAAACTAATCAGATTCTCATTAACTGAGGAAATAACACCTATTTTTTCTCTTTCAAGTATGGTGAGAGTTACTTTAAGTGTTGACTCTAATAGTAACATTTTAAAGTACTGCAAGAAATCTTGACTTTTTCTATTATGTAGAGAATGATATTTTAACTAACCTTTGTTGTTGTTGTTGTTAGGTGCCGTCGAGTCGGTATCCGACTCATAGCGACCCTCATAGGGTGTTCAATGGCTGACTGTTTTCGGGATTGCCTTGGGAGTGGATTGCCAGGTCCTTCTCCCATTTTTGCGGTGCTGGGAATTGAACTTGGGACCTCAGAGACTGCAGAGCAGCGCTCTACCCACTGAGCTAAATCCCAGCCCCTAACTAACCTTTAAGAAAACAAATATTGAGACTTTTGTCCTTGATTAGTTAGTATTCTGATTTACATGGTAAACATGGAATGTGCATTATAATAGGAATGAATTGTGTAGCATATCAAGTGAAAATAATAGTGTTTTATTTATCTGACATTTCCCTAGAACTGAGATTATGAATACATTCATTCATTAATATTTTTTTGTCCACATTTCCATTGTTTTTTATTTAAGTTTAAAAGTATACTAAATTGTACTTGTTAATTATTTGCTTTAAATTGTAAATGCCTCAAAAATAGAGCTATAACATTCTGTTGATTAAAAAACAATCCTCATCTCATGCCTATTATTCCAGAGTGCTAAAAGTGCTATCAATTCCTAAACATTCAATAAATTTATGGCAAATTTTTATTATTAGAGCCCTGTGTACAGATCATGTAAAATACTTAATTGTCAAAGAGACAAACTATGTTTAAAGAGAAATAGACACAAATACAAAACACATAAAATAATTTAATGGTAATATTTCCTTTAAGCCAAACCACTTATTTTAATTTTGTGTCAAATAATTTCTGAGAGATTTTCATGTTAAACTATATTATTTTTATTTAATGATCTTTTTATAAAGTTTTGTGGTAAGTTCTTGGAGACTACAAAAATAAGACACAGTTCATGTCATTACAGACTAAAATTTAATTGAGAAACAATATATCCATAAAGATGATCTAACTACCAATGCAAGTGCCAAAAGAGGATGCTATATGAGTTTAGGGAAAGAGATAGATCATCAGGGCTGAGGCATAGCTCATTCATAGATATACAAAATCCTGGGCTCAACCCCAGCACCAAAAACAATAAGGGAGAGAGAGAGAGAGAGAGAGAGAGAGAGAGAGAGAGAGAGAGAGAGAGAGAGAGAGAGAGAGAGTGTGAGTGTGTAGGGGAGAGAACTTTATATATATTAACTCATTTTAATTGTCATAATAAACTCATGAGGTAGGTACTTATCATCTTCATTTGATAGATGAAGAAATGTATATGTGGAGAGGTTAAGCAATTTATGTAAGGTCACATAGTAACAAAGCATGGACTTGAACTTGTATTAGCAGTATCATAGAACATCCATCATGGAGAGGCACTCATGGAATAATGTTAATTAGAATATGAAGGATGTTAATTACCAGAAAGATAAAATTAGGGAAATTTCAAGTTAATGGAATCAAAATTTGAAAGTAGAGATACACAAAACTAATTCAATTTCACAGGGCCAGAGATGTTACATAAGATGAACATATAAGTAAGTATAAAGTGAACATATTTCTCTTCCAATATGAGAGAATCTTAAAAGTGAAAGGGACTGCTAACTAAATGTGATGCTTAGATAATAAGCAGACCAACTGGCATCCTAGTTATGATTATCAATCAATAAGCATATTTGAACAAATATTTAAATTCATTCCAGCTTAGATGATTGTATGATCAGGCTGGCCACCCCATCAGACTGGAAACTGTAGAAGAAAAATTAGTCTTGAACCCTATTTTTGAGGTTTGGCTCAATGTCTGCACTCTAGTGTAATTATCTCTGATCATCTGACCTGGACTTTTTATTTTGCCTTCTTAGAGATATTTTTCTTCCTTCACTCTTCTTGCATTAGTGAACTTCTGTGGACACAAACTCTGACCTTATGCAATCCACTTGATCATTTGGAGTGTGTCAACAACTGCAAAATCTGACCTATAATCAATTTGACTTATGGAACATGTCAAAACTCTTCCTGCAGAGCCAAAGTTCTGTCTTTGGTATAATTCTAGCTATTCTTATACGATCTATGAAAGTGATGATTTTTTTATATATAGTGGAGTCATGGGACATCAGTTGGAATGGATCCTGCATTAAAAACATTTTCCTGTAGTGGAGGCATGGGAGTCAGAGAGAGGGTTATTAATGGATTGGGCAGAAAAATAACAAAATGAAAGTAAGATGGATCTGCCAGGATGTGTAGGATGGATCACATGGGAGACTGAGAACAACAAAATCAGCCAGAAGGACACATAATTAAGTAAAGTAGTAGATATTCATTCAAGGTGACAGTAATGAGAATCCAAAGGAAAAAGTAGGTGAAGTAATATTGGAAAGGAAGAATCCTTAGAACACAATAACTTTCTAAAACCTGGAATGTGGCGTAGAGTTCTTTTGATTCAGTGAATTAGTAAATACTCTAGTTGATATATTTTGTACTACATTGGGTAAGGGAGAAAAATGCTAGTGTTTCTTCTTTTCCACTCCATAGAATACATATTAGAATACATGTTTTTATGTTTGTCAACATTAATTAACTAAGAATCACCATCTCCAGAAAAAAAGAGTCATTCAGATTTTCATATTCAAGATTTAGCTCACTGGCTGGAACCAGCTAGCATAGGAAGGCACTATAAATAGTGACTTGGTCAACTTAGCTAAGATGGATTTGTTTCCTAGAGTTTTCTTCTCTGTGTGGTTCCAGGTTAAGGTTGAGCATAGGACTAATTTACTTGTCATTTGGAAGGCAGACGTGAAACAGCAGACATTTTTTTCTTTGAAGACTGGTGCATGAACTGTGACATTTCAAACATGTTAGTGATGATCTCCTGGCTCACTTTATTTGTTACAGGATATGTAACCAATTGTCTGTAGAAGCAAGATATGTGTGGCCAAGAATATGGTATGAGATAACTTAGTGAAAGCAAGGAGTAAAGTGGGGTTAGTTAGTTGATTTTAAGTATACTGGAAAATTTGTGGGATGTAAATTATGAGCCCAGGACTGTAATTAATAACTCATTTACTAGAAAGAATCCAGGAATCTCTAAGATTCCCCATAAAGGAAACACTTATCTTCTATAGCCTTACAGTCAAGATTTCTGGAAATAAAACCCAAAATCTAAATGTACATGTGGCTAAACTCATTAAAACACAAACTGAATTGAAAATTTCACAGATCTCTTGTGTTTAACATTATGACATTTTTTCAAAAGGAGGAGTGTCCTGAAAAGTCAGTTTTTATGTGAATAATTCAATGAGATAGAGGATAGTGAACAACTAAGTTTTATTGTTCTTGCCTGAGGTTAGTGTCCTCTGGCTTGCAAAACCTGAAATGGTCTCCCCTGAGGTATATTCCTTGCAGGGGTGACCACTCCTCTCCAACTTCCATTGCTTCTAGACCAAAAACCTAACTCATGTTCTGCTAATGCCTGAGAAGGTAAGGCCCAAGGTGACCTTTGAGAAAGTGCAATATTCACTACAAGAATTCCAAATTATTGACAAGGTATATTTGCAGCAATCTAGGGAATAAGTAAGGGAATGGATTCTTGGTGTGTTGGAACAGGGTAGAAGGAAGAAAATGTTGGGTCAGGATAAATTTTTTTGATATGACTTATTAATTGGGAATTCTGATTTCAGTGGGGTTTTTTTGTTTGTTTGTGGTGCTAGGGATGAAGCCATGGCCTCATAAATGCTAGGCAAGCACCCTATCATTGAGTCATATGCTGGTCTCAGAATTCAATTAGTTGAGTTTCTAAGAGTTTCTTTTAACAATTTCTTGGTTGATTGAAACCTATACCCCAAAGTCACCTATACCAAATGAAGTAAATATGCCAAAATTTTCCTTTGTATGTTGTAGAGGAAGATATCCAGAAGTTTAGGGAATTCAGAGTACTACATTACATTTTCTAAGTAAGACTAGCTTACCTACCTCCTGTTAATGTTCTCTAAGGGATTCCAGAACATAATCTTTTCACCAAGGCTGTGATTGAAACATGTGTAGGGAGAGTTTCTTTTAAGAGCTCTTTGGTGACTAGTCTCTGTAGGCCATAAGTGATAGTGGGATTGCTGTCATCAAACTGACTCCCTTAATTTAATTGGGGATGCTAAGTTTGGAGTTGCTGGGACCAAATAGTAGGTTTTAGTCAGTGAAGATAAGGTTGATGTAGTAATATTAATAGTCAGCAAAACCAAGAAGTGCCTGGAATTGTCTGGCCATAGAAGGCATTAGCATTGGCTACTTTATCATTTATTTAATCATTAGCATTGGCTACTTTATCATTTATCATGTATTTAGAATGGAAATAGATGAGCACACTATTAAAGTGTTTTGCTTTATTGATGGAAACAACAGCTTTTAAATCTGGAGGGCAAAAGTTTATCATGAATCTTCTCTATAGTAAATCCTTAACTTTAAACAAGTTTATAGGCATTAGTGAGTTTGTAGATTTAGAACCCATTGAACGGAATAAAGTTTCTATGAGAAATGATCTTGCTAATAATCAGACTTTTATCTATTTTAAATACTATTAGCCTGTAAATACTTGAGGATATTTATCAGAGGTACTGTGCACAGGTAATGAGAAAATAATAAGTCTTTTGGGGGATGGTTACATAATTGTTTAGAACTGACATTAATTCTCAGAGACCAAGAGTTTCACTGGGTTCCATAAGTCAGAAACGGAAATTATGGAAAGAAGGTCAGCGAAGATTGACTTGGGTTTGTTTCACAGTGGGAACAGTTGTTACCCTAAATCATCCACATTTGTATCCATATTTCTGAAATGGATGGTTGAAATAAATGTATTCAGAAATTGTTAGAATCCATATATTGGTTCTCTGAAATGAGGACTATTGTGGTAGTGTGGTAGCCAGAAATATAAAAATTTTCCCTAATATTAGCAATTTACTCCCCCCAAGTAGCCAATCAAACACCAGTATTACTATGAATGGAATTTTTCTTCCCAGATCAGTTGGTTATAAGAGAGAGATTGTTTGAATGGGCCTCATCTCATCACATGATCTCTTTCAAACCTAAGAGCTTCCTCCAACTGATAGCACAAGGTAAAATCAGATTGGAAGCACAGGAGGGAATGGGCATGCCATTGCTTGCTTGAAGATGGAGGAGGACACATGTAATTAACACAGGCAGCCTCTAGGAGCTGAGAATAGCTCCTGGTTTATAGCCAACAAAGTAATGGGGACTTCATTCTACAACTGTAAAGATCTGAATTTTGCCAGCAACATGATGAACTCAAACCCTGATATCAGAATGAGAATACAGATTTCCAACACATTGATTTTAGCCTAAGCAGAGGATCCAGCTATGCTATGCCAGATACTTAAAGAATTGTGAACTAATAAATGGGTGCTCTTTAAAGCCACTGCTTGTGGTAATTGGTTAAGCATCAATGAAAACTAATATAGGTAGGAAAGGCCAAATGGAGGCCACTATAATTTCTTCTCCTACCCAAATAGTGAAATAATAATGCCACATCCCTTAAGGGAATTGTAGAATTTATTGTCATCATCAAAGACTCAAAATTTGCAAGGGTAATGATTCTTAAACACAACCTCATTCAGTTAACCTTTTTGGTCTGTGAAGTGAGCAGAAAGATTTTAAAGAATGACAGATTATTGTAAATTTAATGAGATGATAACTTCCAAATGTATCTGTTGGTCCAGATATGTTTCATTGCTATGACAAATCAGCACATCCTTCTGCTATGCAGCTATTTATTTGGCAAATGCTTTTTTCTGTACCTATTAGTGAAGACTAACAATAGTAATTTTATTTCACCAGGCATTACCAGTAATATGTCTTTATTGTCTTTCTTTGTGGCTACCTTAATTTTCTAATTCTATGTCATAATCTAGCCCACTGGGACCTGGTTCACTTCTCCAATCTACAGGCTTTCATGCTCTTCCCAACCATTGCTTATCACATTAATCAACTTTTTGTCACTATAACAAATACCTGAGAAAATAAACCCAGAACAAGAAAGGATTTATTTTGGCTCACAGTTTTGGAAGTTTCAGTTCATGATTACTTGGCCTTGTTGCTTTTGGGCCTATGGTGAGGTAGCACATCATGGTTGGTGAGGGGCAATGACAGAGAAAAACTACCCTCCTCATGGCCAATATATGAAGAGAGGAAGAGGAAGGATCTGGGGCTCTGCCCTCTCCTTTAAATGTCATGTACCCTAGTGCCATGAACACTTGTGCTTGGCCATACTTTCTAAGGGCTCTACAATATTGCAGTATTCCACAGGCTGGGAATCAAACCTTTAATACATGAACCTTTGGAGGACATTCTATATCCAACTAATAGCAACTGTGGTATATTATAATAAGTGGTCCAATTATTAGGAAGTAACAAAATCCCAAGATATCTGATTTAAACACTTGTTGTTGGGTGCCGACATGTCATATTTGACTCATAGTGATCCTATGTACAACAGAATGAAACACTACCTGACACTGTGTCATGCACATGATTTTTTTATGTTGGGGTCAATGTTGCAGCCACTATGGTTTTCTCATTTTGAGCCATGCCACATCAGCAAAAGGACGTCACAGGGGCTTTACTCTGTATCTGCCATTAAGGTTGACTACTTGGAGGAGACAACTCTTCCCCAGTCATGTCTTAAAGGTCTTCCAGCCTGGTGGGCTCATTTTCCAGCACCATACTTGACAGTGCTTCTCTGCTATTTATAGGATTTTCAATGGCTAATTGGGGAGTGGGCTGCTGGGTCCTTCTCCTTAGTTTGTCCTAGTTTGGAAGTTCAGCTGAAATCTGTCCACCATGGGTGGCCCTGCTGGTATCTGAAATACTGGTGGCATAGCTTTCAGCACCACAGCAACATGCAAACCCCCATAGCACAATAAGCTGACAGGCATGTGAAGGAATTCAAAACACTTGGTGGGAAATTCCACAAATATTCAGTGCAACTTAATATTTATATACTATTTCTTTTGTAACAAATTGTCACAAACACGGAGGTCTCAAAACACAAATATATTATCTCATTGTTTTGAAAGTCAGAAGTCCTACAATTAAAGTGCTGTCAGGATTGCATTTCTTCTGGAGGTTCTATGGGAGATTCTTTTATTTTATTTTTTTCTTTAGTTTTTCCATTTTCTAAATGTTGCCTGTATGTACTGCCTCATGCTCCCTTCCTCATGTCCAGAGCCCTTCTCATAGAACCTTCAAATCTCTCTATATTTCTCTCTGATCTTTGCCATAATCATGTCTCCTCTGACTTGGACCATTCTCTCTACCATTTATAAGAATCTTTGTGATTACATTCAGCCCACTTGCATAAAAGAGTATAATCTTTGCATTTAAAATATATGGTCACATCTGAAAAGTCATTTTTGACATATGAGGTAATATATGCACAGGTTTCAGGGACTGAGGTGCAGGCATATTTGTAGGGGGGGCTTTGGCCCTTTTCAAGTTAAGGAGCAAATTGCTGCATCCAACTTTTCCTTCTACTGAGAAATATGCACAATATTTCATAGGCCTCTTTGTATTCTGGAGGAACTATTTATTTCGTGTGGGCATGCTACTACAAAAATTTACTTAGAAATTTGAAAAATTACCTATTTTGAATTGAATCCAGACAAGGAAAAACAAAGAAACAGAAAGAAACAAAAAAAAAATTCTCTGATAGGTCTAGCCTGCCATATAAGCTGTTCTGCCTCTTAGACTGTATGATCTAACATAGGCAAAGGTACTTGAAATGTCATATAGAAATGATTTTGGAAGACTCCAGTAGGCAAATCACCTTGCAGACCCTCAGGATTTTGAAACCCAACTGCGCTAATCTCTGTAGATGATCATTTTGAGGAATTGCTTCTAGCTTGTTACTGGGGCCTAGGAAAGACTGAACAGTTGGCCATGACCAGTATATTTCCATGTGACCTAATATGCCTATTATTCATGAGTATCATCTGTGTCTCCCTGTATAAATGTGGACATAATGGAGCCCTTCATCATAAAATGGATGCAGTATGCACAATATTGAAATTATATAGATGGTAAATGCATAGGTAAGCTGCATGAACCAATGGCCCAGATGTACACATTCCATACTTCCGTGATGTTTATTCTCTTCTCAACACATACCTATGGCTTGACAAGGATTTCTGTATGGTCACTTGATTGATGAAGAGAAATAGACAGTGGTGAAACGATATTCTTTCCATAATTGTAACTCTAAAAAGTACACTTGAATTTTGCCTGAGGAGATATAAAGATGCATCTACATGGATTCATATAAAATATCAAAAGTTTTGTCCAGATTGCCAGAGATTTAGAAGAAATACAACTAGGGATTGGTAACAAGGAAATCTGAATGAGCTAGATTGATGCACTTTTCCAAATTAGCAGAATTTGAGAGTATATATGTGTCTTGTGTACATGCTCACAAAACAGCAACTTCAGCAGGAAAGGATGTTAATAACTGAGTGGATGAGATAATGTATTCTATATATGTAGTCATCCTGTACTATCTCTGCTTTTCCCTAATGGGCTCGTGAACAAAGTGGTCAGGGTGACAGCGGTGAAAGCGAAATGAACTGAGCAACATAGATGTTCATTCATGTGAGCTGATTTGCCTAGAGCCTTTACTGTGTGCCCAAACATACCAGCAACAGGCACCAACTTGAAGCTCATGATATAGCTGCATTCTCCAGGTGGGCCACTCAGTCATCTGATAGCAAATTGATTAAATTTTCCAACTTCCATAACCAAGAGGCAGCAATTAGTTTCTACTAGAAAAGGGATTTACTCTCCCTATGGATTTTCCTTCATGGTTCTAAATACTTCTGCCTAAACCAGTATCCACAGATTTACAGAAGCTCTGTTTTTGTCATGGGATTCCAAAGTGGATTGCTGCTGATGGAGGAACTTATTTCATGTTGTATAAAGTCCACCAATGAGCCTATGTTTGTGGAATTCATCATCTTACCACATTCACAATCAGCTTGAAGCAGCTGGCCTGGTAGAATGGTTTGCTGGAGACTCTATGATGGTGTCATTACAGGGATGGGTTAACATTTTTCATGTATAATTTTGCTCTAAATCAATATTCAGTGTTGCTTCTCTTTCTCCCTTAGCCAAAATTCATGAGTCTGGGAACTAAGTGGAAACAATGACCATTTAATCACATTAATTACAATTAAACCATTTAATCAACAAACTAAAGTTTTGCTTCCTGTCCCTACTATATTGGGCTCTACCAGTCTAGATGTCACTAGAATGACTTCAACCCAAAAGGAGTCTCAGAGGAGCAAGTATTGCATAGACTTCTTTGCAAGCTCTCATAGTCCATTATTCTATATCATTCATACAGATCCTCCCTCTCTGGCAGGCTGCAACATTTTAAAATTACTAATTAAAGGATTAATAAGATATATCTAGAAAACGCTCAGCCTTATTTTAAAGATAACACTTGCTACATACCATTTAGGAGATGAAAGCAAGAAATGTACAAAGGGAAGGGAATAAAGGTGACAATGAGAGACGTCAGTATTAGTCAAGGATGAGGGACAAAAACAGTTCTTAAATGTGAGGGTGGCACTGAAATTTAAGGAAGCTAAGATTCTCAGGGCTGCTTCTAGGTCTAGATAAGGAATAAATCATTGTTCCAGATTGAACTATAAGGACTTGGGTACCAAAATGAAGAAGACACCACTGGTCAGAAATGTGACAATTTCAGAAGAAACAATAACAGAGTAAAACATTTCAATATAAGCAATAACAATATATTCACTGTTAGAAGGTGCCAGGAAATTAACTTATACTTTAAAACCGGTAAAGAAGAGAAAAATCAATCAATTATTTTATTCTGGTTTCCCTGTATGAACTCTATCAATGGAAAATTATATAACAGAATAGAAGGATAATTATTTATGACAGTTTTTCAGCTAATAATAAATGGAGAATAAGTGATCTGTTCAGGAATTTAACAATTTCAACTCCTAATGAATTAACAGAGGAAGAGATCCATGAATAGCTGCTGATGTGGTATCCTACTGAAATACCCACCACCACCTAGAATTATTTTAGCTGAACATAGTTCATACTAATTTATACCAACTTCTAATTTGTGGGGCTGGGGTTTGGCTCAGTTGGTAGAGTGCTGCTCCACACTTTCTGAGGACATAGGTTCAATACCTAGAACAGCAAAAAATGGGACAAGAATGCGGCAGTCAACTCCCCAAAACAATCCCAAAACAATCAGTCACTGAAAACCCTTTGAGGGTCACTATGAGTTGAACCTGACCCAGCACCTAACAACCACCACCACCAATTTATAGCAAATAATTAGTAAATTTATAAAAGCTAAAAATTATCTTTATAAAATTTATAAAATTCCATTTGTGAACAGCAAATTCATAAAAAGTAATAAATAGTGAAAATAGAGGAACACATATAGCTACAAAGAGAGAGGAAGTCAGTGAAATTAAAAATCTGGGAAATGCTACAGAGCAAATGACCCAATTTATTCAATAAAGAAATTAAAATAAAACTTAAAGGTGGAAGGAAACCTACAGATTAAAAGAGACAATTACAAGTCTCCATACAAGTCACTGATGTTAGTATATCAAGTCACTAAGTCACAAGTATATCATGGCCACTAACATTGTTGTTGTTAGGTGCCATCGAGTTGGTATCCAACTCATAGCGAGCCTCTGTACAACAGGGGAAACACTATTGTCAGTGCTTCTCTGCTGTTCATAGGGTTTTCAATGGCAGATTGATTTTTGGGAGAGGGTTGCCAGGTGCTTCTCCCAGGCCACTAACATTAGTGACTTGATATACTAACATCAGTGACTTGTATATTTATAATCAGTAATTGTTATAAAACATAAATTATACTTATATAAAGATTAAATTTTTTAATAAAATAGAGACTTAAAAATCATATTAATGAAATACTAGCCCTTATTTGGTGAAATAAATACTAATCAAGAGTTCACCTGAAGTCATAGACTGAAATTTGAACATTTGTAAGATATTTGATGACATTAAGAAATTATTAGTTTTATACTGTGTGGTAATCAAATTGTGATCATGTTAAGAAATAAAAAAGACTCTTCATGTTTTAGCAATGTATACTGAAAAATGAAAATTAAAAGTTTGATTTCCAAAATTTAAAGTGTAAGGGTTATAGCTATGTTTCATAGTTCCAGAATATCATAGAGGGAAGGTGGAAACTGGTATTGATCTATACGAGATTTTAGCAAAGTTCTTTTTTTGAGGCTTAAAGAGTTCACAGGGTTCTCAGATTTGCCTACAATTTCACTAATTTTCCAGTAGGTAAAATGTGGTTCTTATTCTACTGGCTCTTCATGACCTCTTCCCCTAGGCACTATTCTTGTGTGTTAAATGGAAAAATGTATTGCAAGTTTAAAAAATATTTAAAAAATAATAGACATGTATCCCCCTAAATAGAGACACAGATAAAATAAACATTAGAGAAAACAAGTTTATGGCTTAGAGTCACCTTGTTTCCTCTGAAGCATTTCTCTAAATTAGATAATTGCTAAGCTATTTAAAGTTACCTATTTTTTCATGCTTTTATTTTAAATTTTATCACTTGAATGCAAATTTCATTAGGGGCCATTTATTCCCTAGAATAAATGTAAGCTTAAAATATATATGTATATGTGTGTTCCTGAACACACACACACACACACACACACACACACACACACACACGGTTGTTGCATGACTGGAACTGCATAACTGTGACTGAACTTATATCATAGATGTAGGTAATTTTATTATTATTAATAATGGTCATAGCTATGCAGGCCAAAACAATGATACGGGTAATTGAGTCTCATGCTTCAAAGCACAAAGTGATTGCCATGAGGAAGTCAGGGGAAAATGTCTTGTTTCATGTAGATCATTATACATTTGAATACTTAGGCAGAGGGAGATGAAGAAAGATCACCTTTACCTCAGGCATGAGGGATTTTGTGCAGTGGCACATCTCATTGTGTAAAATGATGACATTGGCTCTACGTTCAATTTCTTTAATAGCCTTCCAACTTACATGTTATGTGGGACTATGGTAAGATCATATCAAATCTGTAGCTATATAAGTGATGGCTCTTTTCTGGTACACTGAGTGGGCAATAGGAACAGTGGCCCGGAAGATGTGTTGTTGTTGTTAGGGGCTGTAGAGTTGGTGTCCGACTCATCGTGACCCTACGTACAACAGGCAAACTGCTTCTTTGCTACTCACAGGGTTTTCAATGGCTGGTTGATTTTGAAGACTGGGTTTCTGGGTCCTTCTCCCAAGATTACAGCACCTGGTGTTCTTAGGTTGTCTCCCATCCAAGTACTAACCAGGCCTGCTCCTGCTTAGCTTCCAAGATCTGGCAGGATCGGACATCACAGTGCTATGGCTGTAGGCATGGCCTGAAAAATAAGAAGAAATAAAAGAAGGAAGTAAAAGAAAGAGGGAAGGAGGAAGGGAAGAAGACTGCCTTCAAAGTTATAGTACCAGAGAGAACAAAGATAGAATTGGAGCCAAATGCCAAAATAGAAACATGACCAAAAGTTGTGGTCATTCTAAAAAAGCACTAATGGTAAAATTCAGTGTTTTATTTTGTCCAGTAGCAATTCCTATAGATCAACATCTTTGCCTTTGATTCTTTACAGTAAGGCAGTGGTAACATGCATCATCCATGTGGCTTTTCACTGGAAAGTTTGGCCATCCTTCCTTCCTTAGAAAGCTCAGTATGCAAAATGTATACATGTATTCTCTAACTCTGCAGACACTTCTGGAACATGTACTATGCCTACATGGTCCAGGAGGAAAAATGTGGAATGATTCCTCCCAGTTTTCCTCCACACCTCTGTTCACTTCTTCCCATAGAAAGTAAAGGATCTTTCCAACAGTAAGCCACCTTTGGCCACAAATACAGTTACATTCTTTAATCAGCTCTGTCAATAATAATGACAACATTTTAATTCACCGACCTATCTTCTGTGTTTTATTCTTCCGTTAATTCCAAAAGGGGAGGGAAAATGGATGCCCTAAATTTCTAATCTCCCACGTGTCTGTCACCTTGTCGTGCTATGGGGGCTTATGTGTTGTGGTGATGCTGAAAGCTACGCCATCAGTATTTTAGATATCAGCAGGGCCACCCATGGTGGACAGGTTGCTGCTGAGCTTCCAGACTAAGACAGACTATGACGAAGGGCCTAGAATCCCACTTGCAAAACAATTAGCCATTGAAAACCTTATGAATAGTAGAGAAACACTGTCAAATGTATAGCCAGAAAATGAGCACCCTTAGGCTGGAAAGCATTCAAGAAAAAACTGGGGAAGAGTTGCCTCCTCAAAGTAGAGTCAACCTTACTGGAAGGAATGGAGTAAAGCCCCTGGGGCCTCTTTTTGCTAATGTGGCATGATTCAAAATGAGATAAAATATAGTGATTGCAAAAATGGGCTCAAACATAAAAAGATTTTGCAGAGCAGTGTTGGGTAGTGTTTCATCACTGAGTCAGATCTCACTCAACAGCAGCAAAGGACAACAGAATTCTAATGCCAGGGACTATAAATATAATCATATAGTGACCCCAGTGTATCACTGTGCACCTCATTGTTTAATTTATAGACCATTCATTACTCTGTAGTTCAAACACTGTATTTCCTGGATTCCATCCCTTGCTAGATTGGGCTAGGACTTAAAACCTAGACCAAGCTAAAAACTTGGATTGGATCTAAGATCTCCTTTGCTTCTTATATTCCTGTCTAGTTTGGGATTTAGTACACTGTATTAAAAGCAATTATTTATTTTCTACCTTTGTAAGACAATGAATTCCTTTTGAAGAGAAACAAGTTTCCATATTTGTATTCTCAGCTCCTAACATAGTACTTTTGTGTTCAAAGAAGTTTTGTGGAATTCAAATGAACTCTCTTCTGGGACTTATCTGTTTCAAATATAACTACTTCTCATATTTGAAGTGCTTATCTGTATTTGTATGTCTAATATTATATGCTGTTCACCCGGAAAGACCATAAAATATGGTGGCATCCTTAGCATACCAGAGTCCTGTAGGGAAGCCCCTCTCTTTTATTTCTCTTGCTATGGAAGAGAAGCTCAAGGTCACATTTGTTGCCTTTTTATGTGAGAATCATATATCCCTTTACCAGGAAAGGCTTTTGCCTATAGAACAAATCATTAACCCAGTGAGGTTCTAGCTTCTCTGATCCCAAAAGATACCTCCTATTTGAGGCACTGGTTTATAACAATATCTTCTTAAATGTATATTCTGTCCTTGATTTTATTTTTGTTGTCCAACTTTAATGCGGTGGAAAGGGTCCTAGAAAATGAGAACCATGCTTACATATCTTATGCTGATCACATCACTTATGTCTTGACTACTGGATTCATCTTGAAGGGATTGGGTTGGAATCCTGGACTCTTCATCTTTGAAGTGATACGATTGGAACTCAACCTTGTATAGGATTCCAAGATTTTAAAAATAAATTAAGAGTTTGTTTCTAAGGTACCTTCCTTAAGTTATTCAGTTCACATATGTCTCCCTCCTCTAACATCCTAAAGCAATTAGTATGCTGTACCACACAATTTCTCAGTTGATTATATATATTGTTTGGTAGTGTTCACTAATTGTTTCTTGTATAAAAATCTTGTTTCTATAAATAGACTATTTGGTCCTTGAGTTTAGGAAACATGCCTTCCGCTTCCTCATATTCCCCATTCATCAGCTATTCTCATTTTTCTGGCAGCTAAGTAACTATCTAGACTCTGCATCCTTTCCTCCAGTTCTAACAGAGTTGTTTAGAGTTCTTCACAGCCCATGAAACATTGTCTTATATATGAAGATGTTTAATTACTATATAAATCACAGGAATAAGCATTAAAATTACCTTCATTTCTGTAAATGAGGAAGATCAGTTGCAAAAGTTAAGAGATTCCTCCCTCTCCAATATCTCTGTTTCTCATTAAGTAGTACAACTGGAACTGGGAGTAGAGCTAGATTATTTCCCCTAAAACTTGTGTTTTCACTCTTTGCCTTGTCTTATGATAAAAGAAAACAAAGACAAGAAAGAGAAAGAAAAGTAAGACACTGGACATTGAGAAATTTTCATTATATAGATGTTGCTAATGTTGGGGTTTACGTTGCAAAAACCCATTGCAAGTTGCAAGTATCTTAAGTCAAAGATGCATTTATATGCTTAATTTACTGAACTTCATAGTTTACTAACACAAAGCATTATAGAATATTGGTTGTTTACCCTTTCAACCACTGCTGACTGGGAGAAGTGCCTGGTTACTGTTGCTCAGGATCTTGAGAAAGTGTGATGCCAAATATCAGCAGCCCAGGAAAAGATCAAAATTCAAAATTTGAAGTACTATTTCTGTTGAATATGTATGGCTTCCTTTCCATTGTAAAGTTGACCCACCCTAAGTTGGGGACCATCTGTATATTAAGTTGTGAATAAGTGGAAAAAGTTGTATACAATACTTTGAGATGTATATTGAGCACTTAAAGCACTTAAAGAACACACAAGGAATGTATGAAGCACTTGTGAGTTTGTTGTGGAATTTAGACATCATTCCTACAGTTAGGTGACATTGTTAGCATTTTAACACACACTCAACATGGACATGAATGTGTGAATCAGACCAGAGTCTCCCCTCAGGTGCCAGGGGCTGGGTTCCTGGGTGCACAGACCCAGGGATAAATGCACAAATAGCAAAGACAAGCAAGAGCAGGATAGATTTTATTGACAGGCCAGACAAAGCCTGCCTATGAACAGAGGGATACTGACTGGGTAGCTGAGGTGGGGCTGTTGTCTAGGGGATTTTATGTTCTCTTTCTTTGGCCTGGACTTTTTCAATTAGCTTTAGTAGATTCGTTCTTAATTGGTGATGTGTGTGGGGTGTATGCTGGCTCAATAGAGTTGAAGGGCAGTTGTTTCTTTTGTTTCTACCCAGAGATTTATTAGCTAGGTGACTGCTGCTTAGGTCATGGGACTTGTCTTTCTTAGGAGAATAAGCATTAAGGAAATGAAACTTATTTGATTTGACCACAACTTAGGTGACCTAATTGCTTACTGGGTGGCCATCTTGAGTCAGTGGTTCTCTATTTCCAGGCCTCATTTCCATGATCCTACCTGAAAATTCCTAATTCCAGTCAATAACTTTTCCTTTATTTTAGGAGTTCAGCTACCTAGATCATGGCTGAGCACTATGTGAGAAGCAATATGGCCTCTAAAAAACAAGAACAATGTGCAAAAAATTACATGCTCTGAAGATCATATCCTTTTTTCATAAAGAGCTTTTTCTACTTACTTGCACTTGTCCATGTTACTTTTTATTTCCTGGAGTTTCCTATCCCATAGCAGAATAGACATGAAGTTAGAATAGAAAAGCTGTAGGGAACACTCGCAGAAATAGGCATGGTGGTCAGTATCAAGGACCAATTGCATGACAATAAAAGATATGAGAAAAAAAAGGAATATAAAGAGACTTCCATATGATCTAGTATTCCCACTGTTGTGTATATACAAAGGAAATGAAATCTTTGTAGCAAATAGATACCTACATATCCTTATTTGTTCCAGCACTATTCACAAGAGTCAAGGCATGGAATCAACTATGATGTCCATCAATGGATAAATGGATAAAGAGAAGCCATATATATATAGTGGAATATTATTCAGCCATTAAAAATGAAATCCTGTCATTTGTGGCCTAACGCATAGAATTGGAGGGTATTGTATTAAATGAAGTGATCCAGCACAGAAAGACGAATAGCACATATTCTCATTTGTGGGAACTAAAACAGTTGACCTATAAAAGTAAAGAGTAGAAAGTATTCACTACAGGCTAGGAATGGGAGAGGGCATCAAAAGAGATTGGCTGGTAGATATAAAAATTATTTAGGTAGAAGGAATTAGTTATAGTACTCTAATGCCCTATAGGGTAACTATAGTCTAAAAAATTATAACATACTTCAAAAGAACTAGAAGATTCCAAAATTTCTCAATACAGAAATAACAAATATTTGATAGAAGTGCTAAATATCCACTTAATCATTATACATTGTATACATGTATCAAATTATAGGTATATATGTCAAAAATAAAACACCAATAGTGAACTAGAGTGGGCTATTCACAAAGACATCACTGTTAGAGCCCCACAAGCTTTTTCCAGGAGCTATTTATGTGCTCATCCATCTATCTAGCTGTTCCCTAATTTGGCAAGAATTTAAGTACCATGTACTATTCCAAGTGTGCATTTTTGTTGTTGTGAGATGACGTCGAGTTGGGTATGATTCATAGTGACCCTGTGTACAACAGAACAAAACAGTCCCCAATGCTGTGCCAGGCATGAAATATTTTTTGTTTAAGCCCATTTTTGCAGGCACTGTGTTAATCTATCTAGTTCTGGGTCTTCACTTTTTGTTGATCTGCTACTCTCTCAAATATGATGTCCTTCTCCAGTGATCAGGCACTCTTGACAACATATCCAAAATATGTAAGAAGCACTCTGGTTGCACTTCATCTAGGACAGATTTGTTGGTTCTTTTGGCAGTTCATGGTATATTCAATAATTATTTCCGGCACCATAATTCAAAAGCACCTATTCTTCTCCTGTCTCCTTTTTCAATGTCCAGCTTTCACAGCCATATGATACAATGGAAAATACCATGGCATGAGTCAGGTGCACCTTCATCTTCAATGCGACATCTTTACTTTTCGATAGTTAAGGTCTTTTGCAACAGCTTTTCCCAGTGCAATATGTCTTCTGATTTCTCGAATGCTGCTTGCATGTATATTGATTGTAGAGCCAAGTAAAGAAAAATGTTGGACAAATTTAATCTTTTCTCCACTTATCATGCAGTTTCTTACTGACCCAGTTGTACAGATTTTTGTTTTGCTGATGTTGAGGTACAATCCATACTGAAGGCTGTGTTCTTTGATCTCCATCAGTAAATGTTTGAAATCTTCATCTCTTTCAGCAAGCAGAGTTGTGTCATCTGCATAATATAGGTTGTTAATGAGTCTTCCTTCAATCCTGGTGCCATGTTTTTCTTCATGAAATCCAGCTTCTTGGATTATTTGCTCAGCCTAGAGGTTGAAGAGGTATGGTGGAAGGATACAGCCCTGCAGCCCACCTTTCTCAAATTTAAACCAGGCAGTATTTCCTTATTCTGTTTGGACAACTACCTCCTGGTCCGTGTACAGTTTCCTCATGGGTACAATTAAGTGCTCAGTTATTCCCATACTTTATAATGTCATCCATAATTTGCTTTGATCCACACAGTCAATTGCCTTTGCAGAGTCAACAAAACATAGATAGACATCTTTTTGGTAGTATCTGCATTTGACTAATATATATTTGACATTGGCAATAATGTCCCTGGTTCCATTAACTCTTCTGAATCTGGCTTGATTTTTCTAGTAGTTCCCTGCCTGTATACTGCTGTAATTACTTTTGAATGATCTTTAACAAAATTTTACTTGCATATGGTATTAATGACATTGTTTGATAATTTCCACATTCTATTGAATCTTGGGAATAGGCAAAAATATGGATCTCTTCCAGTTAGTTAGCCAAGTAGCTGGTTTCCAAATTTCTTGGCATAAACACATTAGCACCTCCAGTGCTGCATTTGTTGGTTGAAACATCTCAATTTGTATTCCATCAATTCCTGGAACTTTGTATTTCACCAGTTCCCACAAGGCAGCTTCCATGTCTTCCTTCAGTATCATTGGTTCCTGATCATATGCAACCTCTTTAAATTGTTGATCATCTACCAAGTCATTTTAGTATAATAACTCTGTGCATTCTATTCATCTTCTTTTGATGTTTCCTACAAGTGTGCATATATTCTAGTAAGCCATTATATTTCTATCAACCCATAATCTCTACTTCTATGGCACACAGATTCTTTTTAGGGGCAAATAATAAGTAAAACAATAATTACAATAAATGTAGAGAAATTTCACATAAAGGAAAAATGATGTAGTGTGATGAATGCATTGGGTATTCGGGTGCAAAGGGAGGAGACATCTAACTCAGCTAGTTTAGAAGAGGCAAGGGAAGGAGATGGGAAAATTGGTAGCAGTGTCTCTTGTGAGGTAAGGAAATTTATTAAATTAAGACCACAATGGCAAAGAAGATACTTAAAATAAGCCACAGCATTGAGAAGGTCTAATCTGCCTAAGTAGCAAAATAGGAAACAGAAGAGAATGATGTAGGAGAAATGACTTCTCTTTGTGGATCTGAATAATGTCTCCTAGGATTTACTTTTGTGGAAGTTTTCAGGCTTCAGGAACTAATTATGCTAATAAAAATTTGTACCCTCTATAAAGAGTCTTTCTGAAACAGAACTGGCTACTTGAGTAGTATGATTTAAATGTCTCTAACAATAGTTCTGCCCTGATATCTGAAATCCCAGTGGTAATGATGTCTTAAAACATTGAAAACTTTTGTTCAGATTAATTATTATCTAGTAGGTTTAACATATTAATGGAAGAGTTGTGGTTAACCAAACCATTAATCTAGCAGAGCCCTGAGGAAAAGAAATGACTAGCAGGCACATTTAGGCAGATGTGTGTGTGTGTGCAAGCATGTGGAGATATATGTGTGTGGGTTGGAAAATTATCAATCAGAAAAGAAAGAATAGAGTGATTTTTAAACAAATAAGGGATGCTACTAACTTCTGTTAGGGCTTCTTATCAGATATAAGGACCTGTGGGTGACAAGGAAGGGCTGGGAATGACAATGTGAAAAACTCAGAAAGGGAGAAATGATGAAGGGTCAAATGAACAAAGTACATGTATTAAGTATGTGCTTGACCTCTGTAGTCAGGAGTTCATATTAATTTGGAATGCTGGACCCAGAGCCACTACCCACTCTTTTCCTAGTTCTTACCAACCGTCACCAGAAGAAAGAGGCACCTCTGTAACCCTCTCCACTATGTACATAGGTTCTCACTTATTTCAGTTATCCCCGCAGGGAATCCCAGAATTCTTGGTCATTCTTCTTTGCCATACTCTGATTATCATAAGGACCTGTGCATTGCCCATCCTCTCTCCTTACTCTACTCCTCTCCAGGGCTTGAACCCCTTCCACTGTGCCTTTTAGAACCCATAATCATGAATGGAAAAAAGCCCATCTCAACAACCTCTTCTCTGAAATTTATTTTACCTTATTTTTCTAGCAAAGGGTTTGTCAATCTCAGCACTATTCATATTTTGGACCAGGTAAGCATTTGTTGTGTGAGGTATTTTGTGCATTGGGGGATATTCCACAGTATCCTAGTCTTTATTCACTAGATGCCAGCAGCTTGTCCATCTCAGTTTCCAGATAGTGCCAAATACTCCAGAGAGAGGGAGATTCAGTGGTGTAAAACCACCCTCCATTAAATGTCTCTATGCTAAGGGCCATGGTGGTGTATGGCCTAGTCAAGTTGGTGAAGAGGATGAGGCAGGAGGATCTCGAGTTTGACACCACCCTGGAATATATCTTTTTTGTCTGCAGCCTTACCACTGTGGCATCTGATCCTATCAAAACTCGGAAGCTAAGCAGGGTTTGGCCTAGTTAGTACTTGGATGGGAGACCACCTGGGAACACCAGGTGCTGTAGGCTTGGGATAATGACCCAGTAACTCACTCCCCAAAAAACAATCAGCCATTGAAAACCCTATGAATAGCAGAGAAGCACTGACAATACTGTTTTGCCTATTGTACATACGGTCACTATGAATCGGGCACTGACTCCATGGTACTTAACAACAACAGCAACAAGCAAATGGCACTGGCCCATGCCCAATGACACAGCTTTCACTGAAACCCTCTCAAAGTGATGCTGGTTTTATTTCCAACCTCCACAACCCCCAGACCCTCCTACAACTGGAACTGAGATAGGTAGGTGCCCACTTTGCTATTCATTGTCACATCAGACATTCCCCTCCCTCCTTTTCTTCTTTCCTTCCTTCCTTCCTTCCTTCCTTCCCTCCTTCCCTCCTTCCCTCCTTCCTTCCTTCCTTCCTTCCTTCCTCTACTTCCTAAGAAATTTAGCTGTAGATATGTCATCAGATGACGTCACCCTCTAATACTTATTGTGGTTTCATGCACTGATTCTATAACCTGCATTTTTTGAAACATTTCAGCTCCTGGCTGATTGTATTATTTGCAGTTTCAGAACACAAAATGATCCTTCTAATACCTTTTAACTCTTAGTTTCTTTCATTCTTTCCTTCCAGTATCTTGTCCTTCATCTTACCTCAGCTTTTCTTTCCGTGGACACATTTTAGACATTGTAATGACCAATATCTACAATTCCTCCCTCCGTGGATTCAATTGCCTGCATCTTGTTCTAATTTGGTCTCTCTAGTTTCCTGGATTAGTTCTGGTCCTCTGAGAAGAGCAAGAGATTTACTGGGCAAAATTTCAATGAAAAAAATGGGAAGGAAGGTAGAGGATACTAGGGGGAAGCTTCCAATTGCAGTTCCCACCTTGTGGATGAGAAAGGAAAGGGTGGAAAGCTGGACAGGAGAAGGCTTAGATGGCAATCCAGTGCTAAGACAGTTTGGGCAGAGGTCTAGGTGAGTTCTTTAGCCAAAGGTGCCTATTGGAAGACTCCCATATCTCTCATGGGTGCATCTGCCTTAGTGTCCTCTCACTCTCAGACATTAGCAGGTAGCTGATATTGGGAAGTTCAGCCTGAGGAAAACCAGTGACAGACTTCAGAGTGGGGAGCTTTGGCCATTCTAAAACTATACTTCCTGCATTTGGAGATCTGAGAGATAACTTGTCATGCCCACCACAGATTCCTGTTCTAATAATCCTCACTTTCCTTTTCCCATCCACAGCAGGTAACATGAATCCATGATTAATATGCCTCCTTTAACTGTCTGTGATGTTACCTTTCCCTCCTTATCCAGCTTAAATTACATGATCAATTATGGAAGTTCCTTGTACAAGTCTCTTTTTTTATACTTGACTACATCCTATAACCACAATTAACCCATTCAATGCTGTCAGAACTTTTCTATGCTATGGCTATTCTTATGCCTGAATAAGGCTGAGGAAAAGCAGACAAAAAAAACATAGTTTCTCATTCATCTTCACCACACTCATGATCTTGCTTCCTACTTTCCAAAGAAAATTATAAAAATCAGAAGACTTGCACAGATGCTCACGATTACAACCTTCAGTATTTACCTATATGTTCCTCTCCAAGGTCATCCCTGTTTCCATATCTGATCCCACTCCTTTTATCTTTTTTCTTTTATTTATTTATTTATTTATTTATTTAATCATTTATTTATTTTGCGGTCCTTGGGGGTTGAACCCAGGGCCTTGCGCCTGCATGCTTTACAAGTGCTGGACCACTGAGCTACACCCCCAGCCCATTTTTTTTTTTTTTTTACTTTTTGAGACAGGGTCTCGCTAAGTTATGCAGACTCCCAGGGGTCTCTAACTTATTGTGATCCTCCTGACTCTGCCTCCCGAGTTGCTGGGAATACAGGCATGAGCCACCACACCCAGCTTCTCCACATGTACTTCTAGTAGATACCCCACAGTTAATAACATCAGAATATGAAGTCCTAATTTACTTTCCAGAAAGTTGTTCTGCCCATTGCAATTCATACAACCCAGTTCTTCCAAAACACTTGAGCCATTTTTGATTCTTCTCTTTTCCTTATTCCCTATATCTAACCCGTTAAGAAATCTTATTGGCTCTATCTTCACAGAATCTACAATCTGAATCTTTTTCATCACCTTCACTGGAACCACTGAGGTTTCAATATCTCCATATCCATTGCTTGGTAAAAAGTTTACTCATTTCTGTACTTGTTCATATTCTATTCTTTTTTTTTTCCAGTACTTGGGGGTTACACCCAGGGCCTCATGCATACTTAGCAAGCTCTCTACCACTGAATGTACCCCCAGCCCATTTTTTATTTTTTATCTTGAGACAGGATCTAAGTTATGAAGGCTTCCTCTTGCCTCAAACCTGTAATCTTCCTGCCTCTGCCTCCTTAGTCTTGGGATTAGAGGCATGAGCTGCTGTGCCCGGCTGCTTTCTATTCTCATGAAGAACACACAATCTTCCTAAAGCTAATTTAAATTATATATTACTCTGTGCAAACTCTTATAATAACTTAATGTAGTCAGGAAAGCCAATGCCTTTACAGTGGCCTATAAACTGCATACTCCACCTCCCTCATTCTCTATTATCTTTCTGCTCCTACATCTTCCCTTTCACTCTGCTACAGCCACATTAGTCTCTTTATTATACCTTGAACATGCCAAAAACACTTCCTCCTTAGGCCTCTGCACTGACTTTCTTACTGCCAGGTCTCTCATGGCTCAGACATCTACTTCGTTTATTCATTTGTTTCAAAGTCACCTTTAAATGGAGCCTAATAGGCTACACTCTCAAAGTACAACTGCCTCTTCCAAATACCCAAATCTACCTTATCTTGTACTTACTCTTTTTCAACATACATATCCCATTCCAATATGCTATATCATTTATTTGTTCATTGTGTTGATCACTTATTGTCTTTCTATTTGATAAAATGTCATCTCTATGCTAGGAGGTATCATTGACTGTATTCTTCACTGATGTATCCCATGTACCTTGAACTTCAATCTGCCACTATTAGTGTTTAGTATTTGCTAATAGTGAATTGCCTGCAGTAGTAGCACTGTGGCATGTGATCCCATCAGATCTCAGAAGCTAAGCAGAGTTGGGCCTGGTTAGTACTTGGATGAGAGACCACCTAGGAACTCTAGATATTGTAGGCTTGGGAGAAAGACCCAGCAACCCACTCCCACAAATCAATCTGCCATTAAAATCTCTATGAATAGCAGAGAAGCACTGTCAATAGTGCTTCACTTGTACATAGTGTCGCTATGAGTTGGATACTGACTCGATGGAACCCAACAACAACAACAACTCATTGAATATCAATTTAGCCTGCAGCTGTAGCCCAGTGGCATCCGATCTTGTCAGATCTTGGAAGCTAAGCAGGGTCAGGCCTGGTTAGTAATTGGATTGGAGACTGCCTGGGAACACCAGGTGCTGTAGGCTTGGGGACGGACCCAGCAACCCACTCCCAAAAATCAATCTGCCATTGAAAATACTATGAACAGCAGAGAAGCACTGACAATAGTGTTTCACCTGTTGTATATAGGGTCACTATGAATCGGATACCAACTCAACAGCACCTAACAACAATAGTGAATTAATGAAAAATTGAACTTGGCTGGCTCACAAATCTTGATTCATTTCATGCCTTCCTGGGATGCTGGTGGCTATAACTTTGGTGTCATTTGTAGCTTTTCTTAAGGATTTGTGAAGCCTTCATCCATCCCCATGTTTACTGAGTATCAATTATGTATGTATCATTGTTCTGATTAGTATCAGTAATTGAAAATAGAATTTTGCTACAGATAAGCAAAATGAATGCATTTTCCCTGTTATATATTGTATTTCTAAAGAAGAAAGATTTACACTTGGAGGAAATTTTCTCTTTTTTTGAACGTAAACCTTTATTCAGTAGCTTTTTCTATCCATTTATCATTAGCTCATTACTTATTGGAAGCCCATTGTACACTAACCACTTAGTATTTTAAGGCATCCCCAGTACTAGAGTGGTGTTAGGATCAAGGATAGGGATTGGGAGGAACAGATGCATTTTCTTCTGAGCATCTGTTTAGACCACTTCTGCTAGTTTGTTTCATTCCATAACAAACAAATAAAAATCCCAATACCATAGTACATGACAAAAACTCTATGTTAAGGATATGCCTGCTTGAAAGAGACAACTTACTAGCAGGTACAAGCTTAAAGATAAAAAGGCAGAAACTATGCCTTTTGCTCAAATACAATTTTGGGAATTCCTCCCATATTTTAGGCCTCTGAAGGGAAACACTGTAATGCCTGTTCTCCAAATTATAAATTATTTTACAGTATAGTGTTTTAAATTCTGTATATTTAGAATTTTTAAAGAAAAATTGAGCATATTGAGGCTTTTTGGTTATTAACTATGCATTCTTTTTAAATGTTGTAAGTGCTGTGCCTATACCTTCACACCCCCGCACACATCCCCAGACAAGCTTAAGTTTGCTGTTTGAAGTGTGATTTAATTGTTTGGAGTATTTAAAGTATAAAAATCCTGTCCATATTTTTCAGAGGTATTCACTGGTGTATTCTGTAGCCCCTGACCTTTAGTTCCCTAAAACTGGGGCTTTGGGTAGTGTCTGAATGCACATAAAGGGATTGCTTTGTCCCCAACAGAATGAGCCAGGGCAGCTTGAGCAGATGCATCGACACAGGTTAACAATTCTGATTGATTCCTTAAGACAAAACTTCTGCTGCCATTTGAGCTAAGCCAACTGGACGCCAAACCTGCGTGAAGGGGTCAGATGGAAATGAATTGCTACAGCTGGCAAGCCAGGCCATAGGAGGCCCTGATTTAGCATGGGGCCCTGGGCTAGCATCAGCAGGGGCTCTGGAAATTAAACACAGAACTTGCCTGGGTACTTAACTGCTGCTAAGAAGCCTTCCTCATTTCTCTGCCCAGCCCACTAGCAGCTGTTTTCAGATTTTAGGCTTGAACAAGCATTGGCCAAAGTGTGTTCCTGTGCCATGGTTGATTTTCTGTGCACAGTTTCTAGGCTGGGGGTTAAAGAAAGCCGCACTTGTCCCCAGTCTAAGCCCTGGCTTTCCCCAAAATTCCTCCTCAGAAGGTTGCTCACTAGTGCAGTGAAGCAATGAGTGTAAATTAGATGTTAATGTTTATTTCTTGTTTGGGAATATGTTTCAATTCTTCTAAAGGTATAATCCTGAAAAAGAGTAACATGGATTTCCTTTAAGCAGAGGATGATTGTGTTTACAAATACAAGTGATCACAAGTTTCCTTGGGAATATGTGAATGTAAGGTCAAAGGACAATTACCAAGCACTGGCTGAAGCTGTGAAGACATTTCCTATGGCTAGAGTTGGTCTATTATTCAAGAAGCAGAGCAAAGTATTAAGGTTGTTGAGGATTTGTTCCAACTCATTTATTTTACAGCACAACAACCTGTTGTTGCTAATGACAACTTGGATGTGAAAGAAAATGGAAGTGAAAGATTTGAACTTTGCTTTGACATTATAGTGTTTATCCTGGCTGCACTATGAAAAATTGGCTTCACTGAATCTTGGGTGGATGATTAGGCCAAATTTTAGTTGTCATGGTAACAGAAGCAGAATGATGCATCAAACAGAGAAAGAGTTTTGGTGTTGGATGGTGCCAGTTCTGTCCCAGCTCTATCACTTACAAGTGTGATCAAGTTCTTGTGTAAGCCTCAATCCTTAGCTGTACCATAGGTAATATAGTAACTATTATGTAATTATTTGGAAGAATTGCATGTTAAAATGGATGAAAAACATGAAGAACAATGACTAACAATTGGTAAACTTTCCATTAAGGCAGCTTGGCTGTTTTTTTAAAATGGAGATAGAAATATAATCAATTCAAATAATAACATAGAAATTATTTTTATTATATTTCCAGCAATATAGTTGACTTCCTAATTCTGAATTATACCTTTTCTCACCTATGATCATACAATTCCTGAGAATTAGGGTTAGGTGGGTAATTCAGGTTTGCTAGTTGATTGTTCCTACTCTTATTCCACTCCATTTACCTAAGATTGTCTGAGATCATAAAGGTGAGTTGATGAAAAGAAAGCAAAGTAATAATTTCCACATGGAGTAGTGGTTTTATACTGAAGCAAGCAAAAGTAACTTGGTCCTCCTACATAGTTGCCAATAGTCGAGAACATCAAATTTAATATTTTTTCTGTTTGCTACTCTTTAGGTATAAAATGGTTTCTTACTGCTGCCATTCACATAAACTTGATAGTGATAATGAGCATAGAAACAAAATAATATAAGTCCCCTTTCTGTTTTAGTATTAAGGGAAGGATGAAAAATATGTCTCTGTTTAGCTTAATGAGTTTTAATTCAAAGGACACTCTGGGGCAAATCAGTCAGACTGAGGTGGACTCGTTGGTAAACTCCCTATGTTGTAAATTGTTTCTTTTTGTTGATAACAAGTGCCAAGTTTACAGTATATTTGTGACTCAGAGCTAAACAAAAATCATGCTTCGTAAGTAATGAGATTGTGAAAAAGCACATGAAACAGAAAACTTGACTGTGTAGTTACAGTAGACAGACTCCTTGTGTGTGGGGTTTCCTTTCCACTGATTCAAGAAGATTCTTTTGCTGTTCAGTTGTTTCACTTCTGATAAATACTGTGAGATTTTGTGTGAATGGTGAAACAAGCTTAAAAATCATGAAAAAGCCAGCCACTATGACACATGCCTGTAAATCCTAGAAACTCAGGAGGCTGAGGCAAAGGAGTTGCAAGGACAAGGCCAGAAGCAGCCTGCACAACTTAGACCTTGTCTCAAAATTAAAAATGAGAAAAAGGGACTGGGAGTGCAGCTCAGTGTTAGAACACTTGCCTAACGTGTAGGAAGCCTTGGGTTCAGTCTCCCTAATACTGAAAAAAAAAATCATGAAAAGTCAGAAATCATAGCTGATTTAAGAGTTAGTTTCAATGAGTGGGGCTTATTTGAAAATTTATATACAATTGAAATGACGAAACTCAATCACAAAACTTAACCACATTGTTTTCTAAACTATGTATAACAAAATAGTGCCTGAAATTTTAGATGACTTCCTTAACAAATTATCTTGTACAAAAGTTAATTTTAAAGAATTTATTTTCAATATCAGAATTTAAATATCACATAGAATGTTGTTAAATTTCTAACCTAATAAGATTGGGTATCTTTTCAGAAGTTTATTGAATAGCCTATCTATATAAAATTTTTAAATGATGCTTTTACCTAAATTTATGGTTGATTTCTATTTGAATGTGATGTAGTTTCTTTGTACTTTTTATGTTAATTATTCATTGACTGTGTATCTTAGGCATATCTTATTCCTATTAGTGCTTTATTATTACCTCTGTTTATCATAACTATTCTTAAATTAGAAAAGAATATTTGTAGACATTTACGGCCACTGTTATACTTAATGGTAAAATACTGTATGCTCTCCCTTAAAAAAGAAATTAGACAGGCTGGGAATGCCTGTTATCCCAGCATTCAGGAGGCTGAAGCCAGAGGATTTTGAGTTCAAGGGCAGTCTGGATTATACAGTGAGTCCCTGTCTCAAAAAAAAAAAAAAAAAAAAAAGGTATAGGAGGAGTAAGCCAAGAATGATGTCTGCTTTAATTATTTCTATTATATTTGAAGTCTCAGTTAATGCAATAAAGCAAGAAAAAATATAAAGGTATAAATTTAAATGACAGAGGTAATGGTATCCTTATTCACAGACCATGTAAAAATTACCACGGAATCCACAAATCCATTGTGGAATAGTGAGTATGTCAATATTTCAGGTTATAAGCTCAATATACAAATATCAACTATAAGTCTATGTTCTATTAGTAAACAATTGGAAACTGAAACTAAAGCAAGGGCATGGTTTACAATTGCTTTATAAAACATACAATACTTAATATAACTAAATATATATAGAACTTATATGCTGAAAATAAATGTATGCCAATGAAAGAAATAGATTGGCCCTTGACCATAATCCATTCTGGAAAGCTGGTCAAGTACTGATCTATTTCTTCCTATAAAAAAATGCTGTGAAAGTATTTATTGGCTTCAGCACCATCTTGAATGGCTAATTCAAACACACATATGCTACTCATATGCTTAACCCCAAGTTCTTCTGAAAATTCAATTGGTGTTCTTACTGTTTCCCTCTTTCCTTCACTTTCAGTGCTAGAAAGTTTCTAGGGTGCCATGAGAACTATATGGTATATGTATGCATATATACTTAAAAAAATGATTATGAACACAATACCTGGACAGGTCTTTAGTGCTTGAAATCAAAGAGCAAATTGACACATTCCTCTTTGTTTTTCCCTAAAGCATCAGGGTTAAGGTGTGATGTCTCATGTAAGTTTTAGTATGGAGATTGAATGCTGAGCAAGCTGGCAAGCATGGAACCAGAATTCTCTTGAAACTATTAGTTGAAGACCAAAATGTTCAAGCACAGAACAGTTTGAGTGCTAAAGTACCATTGTTTTGCAGAGATATTCCAGTTTCACACATCAGAAGTCTCAATATAATACAGATGCCAGTTTTTCCCAAGGGATTTATAATTACAAAACAATTCAAATCAGAATTCCTTATTTCATTAGAATTTGGAAAGCTGTTATAAAGTTTATATGGAGATTCAGAGAAATTAGAATAGTCAAATTTAAAAAAATAATAAATTTGGAAGGCATACATGCTCAGATTTTAAGATTGATTATAAAACTATAGTGATCAAGACAGCATGACAGTGGTGAAAATTCAGACACACAGGTCAATGAAGCATAATAGAAATTCCAGAAATGCATACAATAATGGTGAAAAATTATCTTCTCAATGAATAGTGCTAGAACTATTATTGAACATATGTAGTGAGCATTGATCTAAAATCTTCTACAAAAATTCACTGAAAATGGATCATAGATCAACTATAAATTTCAAAGGTATGAAACTTTAAAGGTAAAACTAAAAGACAACCTTTGTGACCTTGAGCTAACAAAAGGCTTTTGGAAACAACACCAAAAGTATGATCCACAAATATTGATAAATTACACTTCGTTAAAGTTAAAAACTCTGTTCTGCAAAACACATTGTTAAACAAATGAAAGGACAAGCTACAGACTGAGAGAAACAATCAAATATGTGATAAAGTATTTGTATCCATGCTATATAAAGAACTCTGAAAACTTATACAGGAAACCCAACAATATAATACAGAATTGAGTACAAAAATGTGAATAGACACGTCACCAAAGAAGATATTTAGACAGCAAATAAACACAAGGCATGATCTGTGTCAGTCATCGGGAAAATACTTTTAAACTATAATGCAGTACCACTATTCATCTATATGAACTGATTTCATTAGAAGTGCTTGCAAGATGTAGAAAAACTGAAATTTCCATACATTGCTTCATAAGAATGCAATATTATGCAGCAGTTATGGAAAATGATTTGAGAATTTCTTATCAAGTTAAATACACACACTATGATATTATGACCTCATTCTTATGTATTTACCCTAGATAAATGAAATTCTGTGTTTACCCAGAGAGCATACACAAAAACTTGAACAACATTCTTATTCTTCATAACTACTACAAATTGGAAGCAACCTAAATATCCTTCAGTGAGCAAATGTATAAGTAAATGATGTCTGTCTATATAATGGAACGTACCCCTGCAATTGAAATGAATGCATCATTGATACACACAACAACATGTATAATATTAAAGGTATTAGGCTGAGTGATATGAGCAGTATCAAAATGTTTCAAATTATGTGATTCTACTTGTGGCATTCTGGACAAGCAAAAATAATACTGAGAGCAAAACAGTGGTTGCCAGGGTTTGGGGTAAAGAAATGTTTGAATGCAAAGGTAGAGCATGAATAAGATTTTGGTGGTGATGGAACGATTCCATGTCCATATTATGGCAGTGTTGCCTAAATATATCTATATAGTAAAATTCACAGAACTGTACATCCAAAGGAGTGACTGTTACTACTATATGAAAATTAAAACACACTTTCTATCCATCAATTATATGTGTTTATAGTAGTGAGATGGGATTAGTATTATGGAAATCCATCCTGTAACATTAAGTCATATTTTTATTGCTTTTGAAATAAGAAAAGATAACACAAGGAAAGTTATTTTATAAAGAAAAACAATTACAATGACAATACTTCAAGCTAAGAACCAAACACCTAGGTAAGAAAATGAATATTTATTGCTGCATAAAATCTCCTATATTATGAACTTCAGATAGGAATGGATTTTACCTATTTTTCCAAGCTTATAGATAGTTGCATAAAGTATATAGATGCCAAGTCTATAAAAAAATCTTTATCACATCATTAATAAATTACTGTGTAAACACTGATGAAGGGAAAAAGGGCCCCCACCCCTGAGCTCCAAGGTCCTGAGAAATAATGAAGATCACCAGCACCCAGGCAAATCAAGCAATTCTGAGATTCCAGTCTCCCAAACTCACTCTCTCCTTCTTCTTGCAAGAAAACTATTCACGACAGTGTTAAGACAAAGGCTTTGCCAGTTGTATATATTCCCCAAACTCAAGCAGCTTTTTGGCAGCCACAGTCCCATTTCTCTCTCTTCTGACTGTGGCCAGGGCACCCTTTTTCTCTTTTTTCCTCCCTTTACTTTTCCCCAGTATATATATTCTTTTACATGTCGCCAGATTCCTTCATGTCTGTGTAACCTCTCCTTTCAGATTTTCCCTATCATTTTGGCGCCAAAACCGGAGACTCTCAGCCTACTTCCCAATTTTCCCCTAGCAACTGACTTGACTATAGGAGACTTGGTCAAAACCATGATACAGCATACAGACTTTGCTTAGATAATCTGTCCCCATATACCAGGAAATATAAGCAATAATTTTAAATATCCATCCTTTCATTCTTCTATTTGTGCTTCACTCTCCTCTCTCAGTCAAAATGCTACTCATTGTTTCAGGTTCAGGACAGAGTTTTATCTCTTTCAAAAAGTCATCTATGCTCTCTGTTCTTCACTTTGGTTTTTCTCTTATTTGAATGCTGATGACTTGTATTTTGACTGTAAAAGTAGCCAAATAGCCTCTTGTATTGAATACTTTATAATGTAGATATGTCTTATCACGCTAGATTGAAAACCCAAGAGTGGACAATAGAATCTGATCAAATATGTTGTCATCTTTTTTCTGGATCCTTCTCAGTACCCACATTCCATGAATGCCTGCAAAGGCATGGCTGATGTTGCATCAGAACTGATATTCTGTGAAAGTCCTTATGACCTCACTCCCAAACTGACAAAGAACATAGTTTTGCTGAGGTGGAGGGGTTGGTTTGTGTGAGGACAAAGGTAGAGGTAGCCTCTTCTTGGTCCAGAATATTACAGAATGGGATTAGAAATTTCCTGAGCATCATTCTGGCTCTGAGTTATATCATAACACAGTATAGATGACTATCATGGACTCTTGCAATGTGGAAAAATGAACTCTTCTTTGGGTGTAGCACTTGAGGTTGAACCCAGGACCTTGCACATACTTTCCAAATGGTTTTCCCATGGGCTGCCCTTCCAGCCAATTTTTTAATTTTTAATTTTAGCCAGGTTCTTGCTAAGTAATGCAGGCTGCCTCTGGCTTCAATCTCATGATCCTCCTGCATTAGCCTCCCAAGCCACTGGTATTACAGGTGTGCATCACCATATCTGGCCCAAAAATGAATACTTTCATTGTTTAGGAATCTCAGCTTATCTGCAGAAAAAGTCATTAAACTGATTCTACAGAAGAAAAAAAGAGATGGCTTTACTCTTAGTCTAAAAATGTTGGATTATAGTAGGCCCTTTAACAATTCCATTAATGAAATTAATACAATTAATATATTTTAATTCCCTAGGGAAAGAGTATAAAAGTATAGTTTTCTCTTAAGTTTTACTTTCTCCTTCAAACAGGGCTCCTAATAAAAAAAGGTTTACTATCATCAAATTGATTTAATCAGGAGATTTAAATGGTGCTTGACATTGAACCTAGTGATTATGACTTTGCTGTATTTATGTGTTTAGAACATTTGCACGTGGTGTGCTTATTAAACAGAGCAAATGATTTGTAACAATGTCTACTGGGTTTTTGCAAGCTAAAAGAAGTCTAGAGTACTGTTTGCCATTCTTTGTCATCGTGAACACCTCATTCTTACTAAGGCTTAGAGTATACAGGCTTATCCACACTTTCTGTTGTTATTATTGTTAGGTGCCCTGAGTAAAATTCAACTCATAGCGACTGTGTACAACAGAATGAAACACTCCCCCACACTGTGTCATACCCAGCACTATGTCAGTGCTTCTCTGCTATTCGTAGAGTTTTCAGTGACTGAATATTTAGGGATTGCATCAGGAGTGGGCTGCCAGGTCCTTCTCCCATTTTTTCAGTGCTGGGGATTCAACTCAGGGCCTTAGAGAGTGCATAATAGCACTCTACCAACTGTGCTAAACCCCAACCCCATCCACAAGTAAGAGCTTGTTTACATTAACTTCAAACGATATTTCCCATTCTTCTTTACGATAAGAGTGCTACTTAGTTTGAGGAATTTTAAGATATTCTTATTGGGAAAGAAGAAATATGCAAATTTATTCCCCATTTCAGAAATGGACATGGCTCTGAGTTCACTAAAGCTGCCCTTAAATAGTGAGAGAGAGTACTAGTGAGAAGACGAAGAGGCTAGAATACAAAGTGCCTCTGATTCTATCCCTACTTATTGCTTGCTTGGTTTGATTTGATTTGGTTTCGTTTGGTCTTTGAGATAAACTCTCTATGTAGCCCAGGGTGGACTTGAACTCACAGTCCTCTGGCCCTGGCCTCTTAAGTGCTAGAATAACAGACCTATGCTATCACACACATTGGAATCACTCACTACTAATGACCAGCACGCTGTAATTTAGTACTGCCTTATAGCATTTTATAGTGGCTGCATTGTTTTAAGGAGTCAAACTTGTTTTACCTGAGGATTTGGAGTATGCTCTCACTTTTTTAGTTTGTTTCCCTCATCTCATGTGGTAGTACCACTGTTCAGTGGGCACACAGTACATAGATTGCTTGGTCCCTGAAATTGCTTGTCTGCTTCCTAACATTGGCATGAGTACAGAAAGTAATATACACTTAAATATTAATATTTTTGCCATTCAGAAAAGAAATATGGTTTCTGTTGCTCAGCTAGAGGGGCTCTCTTTTTGATGTACAGCATTTCCAAAGTTGTTTAAAATATAGCATTACTGTTACTTTTGACTCCATGAAATATTGTACTTCTACTGACCTTACTGGGCTGGGATTTAGCTCAGTTGGTAGAGTGATGCTCTGAAGTCTCTGAGGTCCTGAGGTTGATTCCTAGCACCAGAAAAATGGGAGAAGGACATGGAAGACCATTACTGAGGCAATCTCAAAACAATTAGTCATTGAAAACCCTAAGCATCGCTGTGAGTCAGACATGACTTGATGGCACCCAACAACAATAACAACAACAACTGACCTTACTGGCTCTGCCTAGTTTTAATGGTAATATAAGCACCTGTGAAAGATCCAATAATTTTTGCTCTTCTACAGAATCAGTGTATCCAATAGCTGCTTTCCTCCGCTGACCCATATTTGCTTCCATGACACAATAAGAATAAAGAAGATATGTCTAACAGGGTCTTGCTAACAAGTGGGTATCTACAGAGGCTTTTAGGCTTACCTCTGACAAGTACAAGACTTTATCTACAGCTTGCCCTTCTTGCTTCTTCCTCTTGCTTTACCTCCTCATTCAGTCACCATAGAAGCGTGGGCTTCTGCAATCCACCCTCAGCAGCAGCTCACTTTTGGTGTTACTATCTCTGGAGATAGCATTTTCCTTCCGGGCTCTAGTCCAGGACCTCCTTAGCCCTGGACGTGGATTGTATTCTCCTCAGAGCTTGGAGGGATCTCACCCTTTCCTTACAAAATGCCAACTTTGAGTTTCCTCAAGACTTATGTGACAAAGGAGGTGACAACAAGGATTTAGTGTTATTTAGACATTCCAATGATGTGTGTGCCTGCAACCATACCTTTGTGATATCTGATCCCATCAGATATAGGAAGCTAAGGAGGGTGAGGCCTGGTTAGTACTTGGATGGGAGATAGCCTGGGAACACCAGGTGCTGTAGGCTTGGGAGAAGGACCCAACAACCCACTCTCAAAAACCAACCAACCGTGGAAAACCCTGTGAATAGCAGAGAAGCACTAACAATACTATTTTGCCTGTTGTACATAGGGTAGTTATGAGTGGGACACTGACTTGATGGCACCTCACAACAACAATAACAACAACAACAATAACAACAACAACAACAGTACTAAGCAGGCCCAACCTTCAGATCTTGGAAACCAAGCAGAATCAGGCCTGATTAGTACTTGCATGGGAGACCACCTGGGAATACAGGATGCTGTAGGTTTAAGAGAAAGACTTGGCAGCCCAATCCCTAAACAATCAACCATTGAAAACCCTATGAATAACAGAGAAGCACTGACATAATGCTGGGCATGGCACAGTGTCAGGGAGTGTTTCGTTCTGTGGTACATAAGGTCAGTCGCTATGAGTCAGACCTGACTCCATAGCACCTAACAACAACAATGATGGTAGGCAGCCTTCTTTGGAATTGCCAATGTGATGGGCCTTTGAAAGTGGGTTTCTGAAGACAAAATTGAGTTTGTGTGAGGTCATGGGGGTGGAGCCCCTATGATGGAATTCTTGGCCCTATAAGTATATGAAGAAGCTAGAGCTTTATCTCTCTTCCATGTGAAGAATAAGAAGGAGGCCATTTACAAATCAGGAAGCTGTATTCCAGGAACTAAATTGGCCAGTACTTTTAGTTTGACCTTCTCAGCCTCCATAAATATGAGAAATAAGTTTCATAATTTAAACTCTGTCTGTGGCATTTTTTGTGATTGCATCCTACAATGACAAAGTCATATTGTCTGACTCTCTGGAACTCGTTAAGATGTAGGAGCTGATTAAACATTGACCACCTTTTAGTGACTTACCATGTACTGGTAGATAAAGTACACTCTCATACCTTCTGATCATCTTTATCTTTCTACCTGTACATCTGTTTCCTAAACTGTCCTGTCTAGATGTGATGCTTAGAACTGAGGTCACCACTCTCAGCCCCTGACTGGAACAGCCTAATGGCAAATCCTGTAGCCATACTGATGATAGTGTTTCGCCTGTTGTATGTAGGGTCACTATGAGTGGGATACCGGCTCATTGGCACCTAACAACAACAATGGCAAAGCTGGTAAGAGAATGTGACAGTGTACAAAGATACCCTAAAACGTGAGAGTCCTTCATGTCACCCTGTCGTCCAGAGTCAGCCAACCCTGGCACTCACCATACCTCTAGACTGCTTGAATAAAAAGCAATTTTAAAATTGTTTGTACTCTTTTTACCCTATGAGAATGGCTATGAGTCAAATCTGACTCGACAGCACCTAATAACAACATTTTGAACCGAGATTTTCTATGATTTGAAACTGAAAGCATCTTCAATGCAGCTGAGTAAGTGAAGGCTGTTATAAGAGCTTCTACATCACCTGCCTCAAAGGGAATTTGATCATGGATTCATGGACAAAGAGAATGTGCTGTGCTGTTATGGCTTAACTCAAAAAAGTCCCCCAAAGGTCATGTGTTTGGTTGTTTGGTCCCCAGCCAGTGGCATTTTCCAGTGATATTATAGAACTCTGGGAGGTGGGATATAGTTTTGTGAAAGTAGGTCACTAGGGGTGAGCCTTTGGAGGTTTTTACCCAGAGTCCTGTTTCTGGTTGCTCTCTGTACCCTCTGCACCCTGATCTACCATGCTGTGTCATTGCTTGCCCTGACCCCTGCTGCCTGATCCCACCACACCTGCCCTGGTGCCATTATGGATTATGATCTTCTAACCACAAGTCCCTATTAAGTATTTCCTCCCAGAGGTTTGTTTCAGTCAGTTTCTCTATTACAGTGATGAATGAGTTAATACATGTGCAATGGCATGGCCTTCCAAAAGAAATACTGCCATTTGTGATAACATGAATGAACCCAGAGGACACTATGCTAGTAAGCAGAAAGACAAAAACTGCATCATTTCATTTAGAGATAGAATCTAAAACAGTTAAATTCAGAGAAAAGACTGGTAATTGCCAGAATCTAGGATGAGAAGGAAACAGGGAGATAATTAACTAAAAGCACAAAGTTTAGTTTTTATAGATGACAGTTAACATGTGTATATCAAACACTTGAAATTTGCTAAGAGAATAGAACTTAAAGGTCAACATATTGGTAACTGTGGGAGGTGAAGTACATGTTAATTAGTGTGATTATTTCACACTATGTATGTACATCAAAACATCAGGTTGTAAATCTTAACTACATAAAACTTTTATTTGTTAATTATGCCACAATAAAACAGAAAATTATTTTCTTGTATCATTGTTTGTGCCCCTATGTGCTAAGGAATTGTTCTAAGTATTGAAGATCAAATAATAATTAAGAAATTTCTCACTGTCCTCACAAAATTTATAACCCAAGAGATTACCATATATTCTTGAATTTAATATGTACTCTTTCAACAGTTTAGAAGAGCTACAAAATCAGATGTGGATTAGAATTTTGTGAAAATACACATGCAATTCTTATCCACATCTGACTTTGTAGCCATCTCAAACTGTTGAAAAGGTGAGGATTCAATTCAAAAATATATATTAAACCATTACACACATAATTATGTTTATAATAATAAGTGTTTTGAAGGAAAACTAGAAAGAGCAATGCAAGTATATAAATACTGACATAATAACTAATTTGGTTTACTTTTATGGAAAGATTTTTTTTCTAAAGATATGATATTTTAACCTAAGAAGAGGAAAACATTAGCTCAGGAGGCATTAGGATGCCCCAGGTAGGGACAGAGTACTTGTATAGAGTCCCTGAGATTAAAGGAGAATAAGTCTTCCTGGCTTCCATAAAAAGAGCAAGGAAGAATGTGCTTCTTAGATGTACACAGAGGATTTACCAAGTGATGGCATTTAGAGAGGATTCAACAAGAGTAGCTGTTGTTATTAATATTGCATCATGGGCATTGTGGGTTTTGTTCTATTAAGAACTACAAGATGAAGGTGAGAATTGTTTCTCAGAGGTTTAAATGAAAAATGAATCTAACATTCATTAGGAATTATTAAGAAGGAAGAAATTTTCAGGGGGCAGCCCTGCTGTTCTTTGAAGTATGTACTATCCTAAAGTAGAAATATTCAGAGACACTGCCACAGTCATGGTTGTCAGTCATTGGGTTGGTGGGTTAGACCCACTCCCACTTTCTTATCTCAAATTCAAGGGCTTGCTCTGCAGCGTCAGCCCCAACTTCACATCCCAGTTCTACAAAAGGCCATGATCACACATTGGACAATTGCCCTGTAGTTTTGTAAGCTTACAATATAGACTATTTGTGATGGTGGCATTAATGCTTTCCTGCCTCAAAAATAGATCCTGCTTTCTAAGAGCTTGTGAGTCCCACATAGGATATAAACATGCCCTAGTGGTAGAGCGCTGCGCTGCAGTCTCTGAGGACCCAAGTTCAATTCCCAGCACCACAAAAATGGGAGAAGGGCCTGGCAATCCACTCCCAAGGCAATCCCGAAGCACTCAGCCATTGAAAACCCTATGAGGGTGGCTATGAGTGGGATACCGACTCGACGGCACCTAACAACAACAACAACAAGTGGTGAGCAGAGAGCTGGAGAAAATGCAGGAGTTCGGACTGAAAGAGGAGGCTCTAAAGGAGGGTGGGGGAAAGGTCGTGTTTATTTTGTAGATCTTTGCATATTTAGAGCATTTATAAAAATAGTATTGTGCCAAAATCTATCATTCTGTATTTCTAGGTGCTGGCATATACCAAAAACATAAAGTGATAGAGCATTAATTTTTAATAAAACCTCAGGAATAAATGCAATAGCTCATCCATGAAGGATGGCTGTGTTTCTTTCACTTATGAAGAGACCTTGATAATATATTAATGAGCAACATAATGCTTACCCTTCAAGGGTGACATGCTCCATATATATGCAAAAGCCACATCACCCCACACTGAACTTTGGATAGTGTCCAAATGTCCTCTCTCTATCCTGGTTGTATGCCTCTCATCTTTGTTTTCTACGTGCTTGCTCTGGCATAGATTGGGCATAAATAATAATGTCTGGAGGTTAAAGAATAACTATGTTCTGCTGATTGATCAATTAATCAATCTCTATTGATTAACAGAATGTTCTATTAATTCCATTATGATGTCTAAAGGGGAATCCATAGCAATTAAACAAAAAGACATTTGATAGTTTTGGTGGTAATTGAATTTGTAAATTTATTAGCTTTCAGTTATTTACTTCCAATATAAGTAATTAATATTTCATGTTACTCTTTTAAATGGGAAAATTCTTATGGGATCATTTTAATTAAGGAGTAGACATTGGTTTAAAATGAAACCTCTAAAAGCCCTGACTTTGTAATTGGATAATACTTCTGTTATCAAAACTGATACATTGTGATTACATTTGTATTTGTCTGAAATCCCAGACACAGAAGGCAAAAGGATCTGTGTTTAGATGTCAGCCAGAAAAAAAAGCACCATGGTATAAAGAAATAATTATGGTCCGGCTGAAATAATGTGAACTGCACCAGGAGACATGAAATACGTATGCTGGTCTCAAAGCAGATGGGATTTGCTAAGATTAAGGCAGAGTTGGTGAGAGAAGTCCTGGTGCTCAGGCAGAGGAAAGAGCAAGGGAGTGTTAAAGAGGAATGACAGAAGGGGCAGCTGGGATCCCTGTGCTGGGATAGAGACCCTCACTGTTGGAAAGTTTGGATCTTAACAGAGGAGGGAGGCTCCTGTGGTCTAAGAGCAAGGAGAAAGCTACAAAATGGAGCATGAAAGAAAGTCTTCCATCCTGCTGTATTTATTAGGACCAGTCACCCTAAGGGCATCACAGAATGGTGAAGAGGCCAGGGGCCAGCTGATCAGAATCTGTTCATTTGGAAGGAACAAATGAGCGACTTAGACAGTTACAACCAGTCAATCAATCAATCAATGAGCATCAGGTGACTGAGGTCAAAGCAAGAAAGGAAGGAAGCTTAAGGACTGCTTTGTCAATAGGTCAGGAAATCAGGGAGCTGCCATAGAAGTGTAGCCCTGAGTGGATGGTTGGTAGCTGATCTTTCCAGGTTGGTATTCTCAGATCCTACAATAATGCTTCCTTAATGTGTAAGTCCTCATAGACATAGTTCATGTGGTATAGATGTAGGCTTAATTGAAGAAATAGGGCATGGGTAGTGGGAGAGGAGAGTGCCAAGAAGCATATAGATAATAAGGATCTTAATGTGGCATTTTTATTTAAATTTCTTTAATTTTTCTATTGTTCAAAATCCATCTTAAGGAATAATATTGTTTGATTTCTACCTGGATTATTCCATGAAATGCCACAGTCAGAGAGTAAAGATTTAGGACTCATATACTGTTATTACATAGTATATGGATGAGCTTTAGTTGGTCAGCCAACAAATATGAGTGACTTATATTAGAAAATGTTGTATTTTGATAGTACATCAAGGGGAGGTTATGTAGAGAGAGTGGAAGATCTTTGGTGTTTTGAAATGGTCACCATTATAAGGTGTGCAGTATGAATTAGGAAGAAACGTTGTCACAGACTTTACCAGACTTTGTATGTTCGTATATGGGGTCGGCCCCATTTACCTTTAAAATGAAGCCACATATAAAGTCTACTCTAGTGCACAGTTCAAGTAGTGCTCATGATGTTTTTTATGTTTTGTTATAAATTATTTTTATTAACAATGAAATGATCATTATTACAAGTAAATTTTTATTGTTATTCAATGAGCATACAGTATAATGAGTTTCATTACAGGATTATCATTCAGTTGAATGGTGTTTTTTGCATTTGTTCTTTCCCTCATTACCCTCCCCTATGTTGCTTCCTCCTCTTCCCACTAATCCCTTCTCCCTTCTAGATATACCCACTTGTACTTTCCAGTCTTGTGTGTGTGTGTGCGCGCGCACACACACACACACACACGCACACATATTCATTTTAGGGTACATCTAGTGTCCACATAGGAATGAGAATATGTGGTACTTGTCTTTCTCAATCTAGCTTGTTTCACTTAAAATGATGATCTCCAGTTCCATCCATTTTCCTCAGAATGACATGATTTTATTCTTTATGACTGAATAGTATTCCCTTGTGTATATATACCATATTTTAAAAAATCCATTCATCTGTTGATAGGCATCTGAGCTGATTCCATGTCTTTGCAGCTGTGAATAATGTTGCAATGAACATGGAGGGTCAGAGGTCTCTATGGTATGATGACTTGGATTCCTTTGGGTATATGACCTATAAGTACTATAAGTACATTTTTAAGTACAATTTGTCATATAAATTGTTTTTGGTTGTACTGGGGGTTGAACCAAGTGCCTCATGTTTGCATGCTTTGCAAGTGCTGTACCACTGAACTGCACCCCCAGCCCATTTTTTTACTTTTTTGAGACAAGGTCTTGCTAAATTACACAGATTGCCTCTGGTCTCGAACTTGTGATCTTCCTGCCTCTGCCTCCTGAGTTGCTTGGATTAAAGGCATGCACCACTGCACCTGGCCCTGTCATATACGTTTATCTATCACTGATACTTCTTGCATTCAGCTAGAACAAAGTGGATTCTCATTAAGTGGAACCTACTAAATGAAACAGGACAACTGTCTTGATCTTTAAAGATCCTTTCAAATTTTAGATTTAATTTTTCAAATTTATCTTAAGCTTAACAAATTGAGATTGTAAGGCCCCAGAGAAACAGCGTGGAAAGTTGGAATGCATTGAGAGATTGTAACCTTATTCAAGTTCTGTCTCATTCACTGGCTGGGTGAGCTTGGCCAGGCACTTGACCCTCAAGGTCTCACTTTTCTCACCAGCTAAATTACAGACTTAAACTAGATCACCTTTTAGATCACTTATCTCTTGCTTTCACAACCTATGGATAGAGTCTGCAACAACATTTTCTAGTAGGAAGACATTTTATGAGCCACAAAAATAATTTAAAAAATTTAATAGCCATGTAAAACAGTAAAACAAAATAGATAAATTTAATAATATGAGTAATAATGTTACTGAAATCAATATATCCAAAATTATATTATTTCAACATTTGATCAATATAAAATTTTAATGAGTTATTTTACATTCTTTTTATCATACCATGTCTTAGAATTTCAACTTATATTTTACACTTACAGCACATGTCAATTCTGACTACTTTTCATGTATTCAATAATCATAAGTGACTAGTTACTCTTATGTTGGACAACACAGGTCTATAATATTCAGTTAGAAAAAACACTTCCATTAAATTGAAAGAAGTCTTCTCTAGCAACATAATAAGTGAAAGCTTTTTTCATAGGGTAATGAGAAATTGAGCTAAGTTATTACTTAAAATACTATACCTCACTGAATTGTATAATGCCTAGTGGCATCAGCCACATAATAGAAGGGTGTAGAACTTCCCCCTTTTTATGTTTGTTTGTTTGTTTATTTATTTATATTTTTGTGTGGTGCTGGAGAATGCAACTAGGACTGGAACATACTAAGACACACGCTACCACTCAGCTGCATCTCCAGCCATACTTCTTTTTGAGGTTCTATTTTCTTTCTTATCTGTTGTCACCTATTGTCACCTGATTCCCAGCTGTTTAGTTTCTTGAGCCTGTCTTTAAAGTTCTATTTACTTCCATGTGAATCCTTACCTAGAACAAGGTCATTACTAATCTCAAAGATGCACGGCCTTGGCAGAGGTGGATGCAGCAAATTCTGTCCCTCCTATCCTTGCCTTACCTCAATGTTTTCCTCTGTCTGTCATTTAATCCTTAACACATTCTAGTAACACCAATGAATAACTGATGTGTGCAGTGTTCTGTTCATCACCAGTATTTTAGACATATCTTAAACCAACTGAATGTGGTAGGAAGTTGAAAATGGATGACATAAAGGACTGTTTTTAAAGTCAAAAAGGAAGATAAAATAGTTTCCTTTAGGTAGAGTTGCCGGATGAAATGCAGAATGCCTAGTTTAATGTGAATTTCATATAAATAACAGATAATTTGTTGTACAAGTATATCCTTATACTTGTTGTACCAGTATGTCCTTATACTGATAAACTCATTATTTACCTGATAATCAAGTTTAGTTGCACATTCTGTATTATTTTCTTTACACATAAAAACCTTTTCTCATGGAAATCCTTAGGTTCTGGTATTCATTTTTCCCCCAGGTGGGAATCCTTTCTGCACTTTTTTCAGTGTTAATCTCATACCCTTAAGGAAAACCCTTTCTATGCTTTAAATTTGATCATATGCTGAATCATTCTTCCCATCCACTATTTTATGGATAAAGTAAGTCACTAGAGAGCATTTTCTAGAGTCTAGGGTTGCTATGAGGCTGCCACCATACCACTGTAGTGACTGCTCCCATCAGACCTAGAAAGCTAAGCAGGCTAGGACCTGGTTAGTACTTCGATGGGAGACTACCTGGGAACCAGGGGCTGTAGGCTTGGGAGAAGGACCCAGCAACCCACTCCCAAAAACCAATCAGCCATTGAAAACCCTGTGAATAGCAGAGAAGCACCTACAATAATGTTTCATCTATTGTACAAAGTGTCTGACATGGACTCAATGGCACCTAACAACAACAAGGGTGACTATAAGTCAGACCCAACTGGACAGTACTTAACAACAATTAACAACAATATCTTCACATATATCTGTCAGCCTGTTGTGTTTTTAGGGCTTGTGTGTTGCTGTGTTGCTGTAAGCTATGCCACTGGTATTTCAGACACCAGCAGGGCCACCCATGGTGGACAGGTTTCACCTGAGCTTCCAAACTAAGACAGACTAGGGAGAAGCACTTGGAAGCCCACTTCTGAAACAATTAGGCATTGAAATCCCTATGAGAAGCAGAGAAACACTGTCAAATATAGTGCTGGAAAATAAGTCCCCCAGGCTAGAGGGCATTCAAAAGGAGATTGGAGAAGAATTGACTCCTCAAAGTAGAGTTGACCTGAATTACGGGAATGGTGCAAAGCCCCTGGGTCCTCCTTTTGCTGATGTGGTATGACTCAAACTGAGAAAAAACATATGCAACCATGAGCTTAAACATAAAAAGATCATGTGCATAGCACAGTGCTGGGTAGTGTTTGGTTCTGTTGTACATAGAGTTATCATGAGTTGGATCTAACTCAATGGCACCTAACGAATACAACAATATCCTCACATACTGGAGAGACCACCAATGACAGCTTATATGGGTTTTGAATTTCAAGATCCAATCATCCTTGGGTATGTATCTCTCCCAATATAACTTCAATATATGATTTTATGGCAATTTCTTCGGCCCCTATTCATCCTGATTAGAAAGTCTCCTTGTGTCTAGTTGGCTCTTCTGAAAGAATAATTTGCTAATTAGTGTTGGTGGTGAACTTTATGACATTCCTTCCACCTTGCTGTGGCTGACTTTGGTCTCTGGCTGGCACTACTCCTATACCAAGACTATTTGGCTTTCCTGCATCCTCATCCACATGGTTAATGGTATTATTCTGACCAGCTGCCTGGGCTTCTGTGTACACTTAGACATTATTGAAGTGTAGTGGTGATACTTTCCCAACGCTTCTTCCTTTGTGTGAATTGTTTCCCCCTCATACAGGGTATGTTCTTCTACCATCATTTGCCAGTAGTTTTTCTAAGTCCCAGTGTCATGACTTTGTGTGAATTTCATTGTCTCAAGTTCATTTTATCTGCTGCCTATACTTCTTTTGTTGCCGAAGACATTCTGAAGCTGTTACATGTATCCAGTGATATAATTTCCTTTTCTGCTATTTCCTTTTATGATTACTTGGCATCTCCTCCATTGTTTCTTTCTCTCCAAATTCATACCTAATAACATCCAAGGCCAGTGTTTTATAGTGCAAACTGGACATTTCCCTCCTCTTTTCTGAAGTTTCAATTGAATTCTCTGTTTATCATGCTGGCAAATCTCCTAGAAAACATATTCTTCTCAGGTTCTATGAGATAAACTGTATTCTTTGCCAGAAGCACTTCATTTTGCTGTCATAAGTCATGATCTTAAAAAAAAAAGCATATCCTTTTAATGCCATCTCTATAGCCAGCTGTTCATGTCTCATAAACTCTAGTTGATTCTAAAGTCATGACCTTTAACTGGATGAAAAGCTCACCTCTACCCTTAAGCAACTTATGTTTTTTTGTTTTGTTTTGTTTTTCGTGTGTGTGTGTGTGTGTGTGTGTGTGTGTGTGTGTGTGTGTTTGTGTGTGCTGGGGGTTGAGCCTAGGGCCTCATGCTTGCATGCCTTGCAAGTGCTGGACAACTGAGATGCATGCCCAGACCAATTTTCTTACTTTTTGGAGACAGGGTCTCGCTAAATTGCACTGACTACCTCTGGTCTCGAACTTGTGATCCTCCTGCCTCCACCTCCCCAGCTGCTGGGATTACATGTGGGTGCCACCACGCCCAGCCCAGCAACTTAGTTTTTATTGTAATAGTTTATGGAAGTTACAGGTATCTTTGCCCATTTTTAGTAGAATGATATGATCCCGTGTCTTTCATATATGATATAGATATCTCTTGTAATCATATTTAATTCAAAGAAGTCATAACATGAATATAAAGAGTGCACTACACACAATAAAAGATTTTGTGATGTAGATCCTGGCTAGGTATGAGCTAAGTCTGGGGTATGCTGATATGTGGAGTTAGTTAACTTGAATTCCTAGTTGTATCTAATTCAGTCACCTTATTTGCAAAGTTCTAAAGTTCCAATTGAAAAGTAACTTAAACTTATCAATAATTATGGTTCAGATCCAAAGATATTTGGTGGACATGATGGAGTAGTGGTCATCAGAATCAGATGGCAGGTGGATGACATGTACAAATGAAACTCCATGGAGGGAAAACCCACCTGAGCTGAGAAAGTTGTTGGACAGGGTGAGACTAAGCAACAAGGCCTGAATGTGGAAAGAGGACACATGTTGTCAGGAAACACTAGGTAGAACAGAAATTTTTATTAGCTGAGTTCTCTTCAAGGCACTTAAGTACCTCAAGAAGAAGGGGACTTTATGAAGATACTAAAATAACTCTATCAAGAGGCAGAAAAAATTCGGTGGTAGTTCATGAAGAGGAATTTGTTTGATGCTTGGATGGATGTTTCAGCACGTGATATTGAGGCTTAGACATGATGGGGAGGGACTATACATATCAACATGAAAAACTAAAACAGAAACAAGTCAATGCTATTTTATGAACAGCTAGTTCTACTACCATTAAAGCAAAGCAATGGCGGATAATATCTGAAATGGATGAAAAAGAGAGATAGAAAAGAAATAGGAAAGCAGAAGTTTCAACATCTAAAAACCTGGGATTTGTTTTAATCAGGTGTAGCAAAGTAAATGACATAGGGACAAGTGAATTTGCAAGAACTTATTATTCACATTCCCAAGAGAGGAAGGCATGCTGTGCCATGCAAAACCACATGGGAGAGCACCAGAGTTGGTCAGGAGGAAGAAGGAGAAAGCAGAAAGCATGGGAGTGAGCTTTTATTATTATAGTGGTAGATGGTGTTTAGGATGAGCTATCTGGATGGGGCAGGAAGCAGAGCACAATGTGGGGGTTTGTGGTTGCTAAACAACTTGGTTTGGGGTTGGGGTTTAGCTCAGTTGGTAGAGTGCTGCTCTTCACTCTCTGAGGACCCCAGTTCGATCCTCACCACTGCAAAAATGGAAGAAGGACATGGCAATCCACTCCCGAAACGATCCTGAAGTAATCAGCTGTTTAAAAACCCAATGTGGGTCTCTGTGAATTGGACCCAACTCCATGGCACCTAACAATAACAAAAACAATGAATCAATACCCATTTTTGGAAATAGAAGCATTAAAAGGACTCTTACAATTAAATTGTTCCAATTTGGACAATCTCTCTACCTCAATATCCTCAACTTATTCACATCTGCAAAGTCCTTTTTGCTATGTAAATTAATAAATTCTCAGATTATGTAAATTATGGTATGAACATCTTTGAAGGCTATTATTTTGGCTGTGCCTCCCAAAGATTCACATGCATCCCACATGTCAAATACATTCACTGTATTACAAGAGCCCTTTACAACACCAACTTAAAGTCCATATTTACATCAAAATCTCACAATTTCAGACTCTCAAAACTTCCTGTCTAAATCAGGAAAGAGTAAGAGTCTGGGTATGATTCATATGGGAGCACAATCTCTCTTTGTTGACTGGTAAATGGTTATCTGCTTCCAAAATACAAGGAAGAAGGGCCAGCATAGGATAGCAGTTACAGACATTCTTTTTCAAAAGGGAGGAGATAGAAGGAAAAAATGAATTATTCATCCTGATCTAGGCAATTTTCAAATCCAACTGGAGCTGGTCACGGTGGTGCACTCCTGTAATCCCAGCGACTCAGGAGGCAGAGGCAGGAGGATTGTAAGTTGGAGACCAGAGACAGTCTGTGTAATTTAGTGAGACCCTGTCTCAAAAAGTAAGAAAAAAAAATGGGCTGGGGGTGCAGCTCAGTAGTACAGCACTTGCAAAGCATGCAAACTTGAGGCCCTGGGTTCAACCCCCAGCACCACAAAAGAAAAAAAAAAAAAAGAAAAGAAAAGAAAAGAAAAAAAAAAGTCCATTTTGGAAAAACTCCATTAAGTGCTGCTATTGTTGTTAGATTCTATCAAGTTGGGTCCAAACTCATAGAGAGCCTCTGTACAACAGACAAAAACTCTCCCCGATACTTTGCCACGCCTGGCTTAATGTCAGTGCTTGTCTGCTATTCATAGGGCTTTTAGTGGCCTACCGTTTCAGGATTATTTCAGGAGTGGGCTGCCGTGTCCTTCTCCCATTTTTTACAGTGCTGGCAATTGAACCCAGGGCCTCAGAGAGAGCAGAGCCGCACATCTAACAAGTCCTTTGAACAATCCTCTGTGGTTTGAGGCTATATTCTCTAGGCTCAAGAGCCACGCTTAGAGTCATCTTTCCTTTTACCTGGAAGGTAGCAGATATTTTCATCTGAGTTGTGTTATTAGCCTGTGACTTTCATGTAGGAATCCCAATAGGGGAGTTGAAGGCTCTGTTTTATTTTGTCCTCTCTCTGTCCCTGTTCCTCCAAGCTGGTAGTGTTTCTGTTGGTAAATAAAATGCTCAAAACCTTTGTATGTCTTCTACATACATCTTGAGGATTCACTCCATTAGATGACAGGCTTGTTTACATATATATACTGATTAATTGCACCTCTATCTTGGCTTCTGAATTGACTGAGGGGATCTGTTTGTAACAAGTCTTAAATACATTTACATTCAACAGCACAGATGAATCACAAGTACACCATGTTGTATGAACAAAGCCAGACTCATTCATAGATCTTCCAGAAAAAAAGTTAAACTATATATAGGGATTGAGAACAGATCTGTTGTTGACAAAGATAACAGTGGAGTGAGGTAGGGCTTAAGAAAGTAAAATAGAGGAATTTGGAGGGTGGGTATTGATGAAGCTGTTCTGTATCTTGATTGTTTTGGTGCTTATTCAACTTACTATATTTGTTAAACTCATAGACTGAGGACCATAAAATGTGAAATTTACTATATATGAATTTGAAATAATGTATAAAAATCAGAAACAAGAGAAGTGGAAAGTTGGGATTTATGGTTCCTCTTAGATAACTTCATTTTCTTGTAAAAGTTCCAGAGAGAAAGTGAATATAAAAAAGAAGATAAGCTATTTGTCCCAGGGGAAAATCAACTTATAGTAAAAATGGCTCTCTTTTTCTGAGAAAGCTGGGTCCTCATTTTGGAAATGCCTTGCCATGAGTTCAGCTTCAAAGCTGAACTTTCTTTTCTGAAGTTTTCAAATAAAATTCAACAAAGCAACATTCTATTTGAAGTATACAGCATTTTTCATCCTTAAGTTCATTAGCAATACAATAATTTGGATACTGTACTATAAGCTCCCTCACCTTTCTGCCAACTTGTGCTGTTGAGGTTTGTGTGTTGTGA
>VMDO01013444.1:0-58224 GCA_007922755.1 Pedetes capensis
GGGCACTGGAAATCGACTTTAATTCATGTGGTCTAGGTTTTAATTGTATACATTAAAAATGATTAGTATGAAAACCTTATTTAATTTTCCTTTAAATAATCAAATTTTCAGATATCTTAGATAATATTATGTCATTTGGCCTAAAAGCCTTTTAGAGTATAATGTGTTTTATAATATTAGATTAATGTTTTTGCTTTGGAAAGGGAGAGCCACAGGCAAGAAAAAGAAATAAAAGATATCCAGTTCAGAAGGGAGAGGCAAAATTGTTTCTTTGCAGATGAGATGGTCTTACTTATAGAAAGCTCTAAAGTCTCCACACAAAAGCTCTTAGTGCTAATAAGCAAATTCAGCACTATTTTGGGATATAAAAACAACATTGCATTTGTATATTAACAGTAAGGTATCCAAAAAAGAAATAACTTATCCAAAAATTAAATTGTGAAAATGGTTCCTTTTATAATGGGATCAAACTGAGTAAAATATTTAGGAATAAATTTAATCAAGGAAGTAAAATATCTGTACAGTGATATAAAACATTGATTAAATGAAGAAAACATAAATAAATGGAAAAAAATCCCTTGCTCATAGATTGGAAGAATTAATATCTTTAAAATGTCCATACTTACACTATCGAAGTTAATCTGCAGTTTCAGTGCCATCCCTATCAAAATCCCAATAGCATTTTTTCACCAAAATGGAAAAAGCAATCCTTAAATTTGTATTGAACCTCAAAAACACTTAGAAAGATGAGAGCAATCTTGAGCCAAATGAACAAAGCTGGAGGCCTCCCACTTTTGCTTTTCAAATTATATTATATGCTTGTAGTAATCAAAACAATATGACACTGGTATACAAATAGACATGACAAATTGAACAGAATATAATGTCTAGAAATAAACTCATACATTTCTGCCAACTAATTTTTGACAAATAATGAAGAGTATGTCAAGAGCACACAATTGGGAAAGGGTAGTGTCTTCAATACATGTTATTTGGAAAAATAGATATCCACACGCAAAAGAGAAAAACTGCCTTTATTTTACACCATGCACAAAATTTAACTTAAGCGGATTAAAAAAATAAATGGAATATTAGAAATAATAAAACTTCTAGGAGAAAACATGGGGGAGAGATCTCTATGACATTATTCTTGGCAATGATTTTTTGTATATGATACCCCAAAATATAGGCATCAAAATGAAAATAAACAAATGAGACAACATCAAACCATGTTTTTGCACAGAAAAGGAAATAATTAACAAAATGAAAAGGCAACATGGAATAGAAGAAAATTTTTGTAAGCCATATATCTAATAAGGGTTAATATGAAAATTTAGGGCAATACAAGTCAATATTAAAACAAAATGAAAAACCTTCCACCATCACCACAAAAAAACAAAAACCAAAAAACCAGATAGGTAACCCTATTAAAGGATAGGTAGAGGACTTGAGCAGACATTTTCCCAAAAGTATGCAAATGGACAACAAATATTTGAAGAGGTGCTTAACATTACTAGTTATCAGGAAAATGCAAATCACAGTTAAATACCACATGGTATATATTACAATGGCTGTTATCAAAAAAAGCAGTGATAATAGCATTATTGAGGCTCTTGAGAGTAAGAAGCTCTTATACATTGTTAACTGAAGTGTAAATTAATGCAACCATTATGGAAAACAGTATAAAAGTTCCTCCAAAAACTTAAAATTGAACTACCATTTATCTGAAGAAAATAAAACCACTATGTAGAGGAGATAAACCAGACAGACAAATGCTACATGATCTCATTTATATATGGAATACAAAATGTTGAACTTGGGAGCAGAAAGTAGAAAGTGGGTCACCAGGGGATGGGGTACAGAGGGAAAGGGAAGATGGTTGTCAGAGGCTTCAATTATACTTGGTCCATAATCAAATTATAATTTCAGTTCAATTTTTATGTATTTTGTCATTTGAAACAGATATAGTAATATTTCATTAAACTTACATGTTTTAAAACTAAAACTATTTCCAACATTGAAGTCTACATTTCTTTGAAAGAGTTCTTACAGTTGTTTGGAAAAATATTGTTATATTCATTTTCTGAATGAGGAACATATATTGAAACACATAATTTGTTCATAGTCATGTGGCCAGCCAAAAAGTTGGGTCAGGGCTTGAATCTAGCAATACAACCTCAGAGTCTATAATCTTAACAACTGGTGGAAACTAGCACCAGTGCTTAGAAAAGACTCTAAAATCTTGTTGTTAGGCTGATAGACCAATACTTAAACCATGTAGCATTTAAAAACAATGTCACTATAAGCATTATGACACAAGTAAGCAATATGTCAAAAGAAAGGAAAGAAAAAGGATTAGTCACTTTTTAAAAAGAGATGCTCCTTCCCTTCCTTTCTCTCTTCCTCCCTCCCTCCCCCTTTCTTCCTTCCTCCTTCCTTCCTTCTCCCTCCTTTCTTCCCTTCCTCCCTCCCTTCCTTCCTTTTCTTTCTTTCCAGTACTTTGGGTTGAACCCAGGGCCTCATGCATGCTAGGCAAATGTTTCACCAGTGAACTGCACCCCCAGCCCCCCCACCCCCCATATTTTGAGACAGTGTCTTGCTAAGTTGTGCAGAGTGCCTCTGGCTTTAAGCTCACCATCCTCTGGCCTCAGCTTCTCAAGTTTCTGGGATTACAGACATGTGCCACTGTGGCTGGCTTTGATAATCATTATCTTTATGAAGCTAAAAAATATTTTGGATTTTTTTGTGGCTATAGCCTTTATATATGTGGCACTGGAAAATAGTAATTGCACCTTTGGAGCCTTTTTATCTAATGTTTTATTTTGCTTGATTTGTTTATTCAGTCAACAAAAATTTTGTTACTAACTTGCACAGTGTTTTAGAGTCATGTAAGCATTATAAATGTTGAAGAAGATGGAATATTTAAAATATATTTCATTTATGTGAAAGCATGTTTATAGGAACATTGGGGGAAAATAGATTTCCTAAATTTCAAAAGTACAATCTGCTTTTTGTTGTTGAGATTTATAATTTGTATGGATGCAACTGAATGGAAAACAGTTATTTTGGGTATAGGTTAACATTCTAGTTCCCCATGTCTAGACAGTGTTCATTTCTTATTGTTCCATACCTCCTTGTCTTAATCACCTTTCTTTCTATCCTCTTTCCCTTTTTCATAGTGTATGCCTCCTTGTTATCACCTCTACTTTTCTCTGTCTGGATGTAACTATAATTATTCTCAAAGTAGGTAATGGGATTCAAAGTTATTTATAGATTACAAAAAGCAAAGGTGGATCATCCTGCCTACTATTAGCTTTACTATGGTGTAGGTAACTTCCAAATATGAATGGTTCTATGACTTATCTCAGTGAATGTAGAGTAATGCCTCCTGCACTTTGGCCTTCAGCATACTTCATGATGGGGAGCTGGAAAGAGTGGGTGAGGCTCCTGAGGGCCTTGCTAAGGTTGATAATAGAAGTGTGAATATAATTCAGCAGTTCTGACTTCAATTCTGTGGTATTTCGGCAGAACTAACTTGAAATGATCCATCTTTTATATACAAGGAGTAGCTCTTGCCATACTGAATATAAACAGGTAACAATAATGTTTATTTGAGTTTTAAAAAGTTGGAACATAACAAATTGATTGGAATCTTGTAAATATTTCTCTAAGGTTAACTAACAATTTTCCCAACTCTGGTATTTAAATTCATACATACCTTACAACTCACATTCAAAAATCTACTTCTTCTGAGTCTAACAAGATGATTTTTAGTGCCTAAGAAGTAATTTTTGGATTGAAGGTAAAACTCTCAAGAAATGCTATGATATCATGTCAATTAGAGTTATTATAATTGGTGATCTCTGCTTTTTTCTTTTCTTGCCTCAGTAGCATTAGCATTTGCAGGAAGAGAAAGGTTATATAGGCCATTTCTGTTCATATATTTTACTTTAATCTTCTGAGATACACATTTTAAAAATAAAATCAGTGTCATATGTAGTTATGAAAACTCAAACATCAAAAATAAAAGCCTACTTTATTGATAGCAAAGAGAAAAAAAATCATCTCACATCAAATATTGATCAAATTTAATTATCTGGAGACACACTATAATGATATTGAATGGACATATCCATATTCCTATATCATTGCTGAAATTATAAATTATATCTACATTTATTGGGAACAGGAACATCTTTAGAGAAAGCAGTACCTGAGCACACCATTGAATATATAACTGCTTAGAGGTTTGGCAAATTGATGCATTATATGGATTGAAAGTACTTTCAAGGGATAGTCTCAGTACTTCATTAGGAGGGAACTTAGCAACAAGGCTCAACATGGAAGGGGAGGATTTGAGGTAGATACTGATAGGTTCATTCACTAACTCATATATTTATTCATTGATTAAAAACATTCATTGATTCCACTTACTGTGTGCAAGGACACTTGCCATCACTGAGAATACAGCAAGACGGTGGCTTTCGGAACATTCAAAGAACTTACAGTCCTATGAGGGTGGATGATATTAAACAAATAATTTGAGACTAGTTTAATTGCGGGGCTGGGATTTAGCTCAGTTGGTAGAGTGCTGCGCTGCAGTCTCTGAGGTCCCGAGTTCAATTCCCAGCACCGCAAAAATGGGAGAAGGACCTGGCAATCCACTCCCAAGGCAATCCCAAAACAGTCAGCCATTGAAAACCCTGTGAGGGTCACTATAAGTCGGATACCAACTCGACGGCACCTAACAACAACAACAACAACAACAGTTTAATTGCAAATTTTACAACTGTCATAAAGGTAAGAGCTATTTATTCTGAGAGCTAATCACAGGAGACATAACAGAGCTAATAGGTTTAGAGATTTGAGACCTAAAGAATGAGCAAGAATTAGAGAATAAAGTCAGTAAAGCCTTGGGATCAAAAAGCTTTTGCAGAGGTAGTCCAGTATCCTAGATAGTATCTGAAGTGAGTTAATTTTTTAAGTTCTAATGCTCTCAAAGACATAGAACTATTATGACTGAAATTATTAGTCATCTACCACATGTCCATTTTCCCTTCCTTTGTAATAAATGCCAATTTTGTTAGAGAAAACAATATATTAAGGTAAAACACTTTTCCCCCCAGGTTCCCTTTTAGACAGGGGTTATTTGACATAGTTTTTGGCAAGGCAAAGAAAGCAGAAGTTACTATATTGGACTTGTAGAAAAGTTTCACAGTGAAGACTATTTTAGCTATTAAACATAATTTTGCTTTTTGACATTTTCCTGCATTTCTAAAATGAGAAAATGATGACAGGAACTATTGTCAACATCTTGAGAATGTAAGCATGAGGGTCACAATCATTTTTTTTTTTTTTTTTTTTTTGGTGGTACTGGGGTTTGAACCCGGGGCCTTGCGCTTGCATGCTTTGCAAATGCTGGACCACGGAGCTGCACCCTCAGCCCATTTTTTTTTTTTTTTTTGATGTTTTTTGAGACAGGGTCTTGCTAAGTTACACAGACTGCTTCTGGTCTCACACTTGCAATTTGCTTGCTTCCGCCTCCCGGGCCACTGGGATTACAGGGGTGCGCCACCACACCTGGTGAGGGTCACAATCTTAAGTATAGTACAATGGAGAACCTGGGAAAGCCTAGGTGCCTGATGATCTAATCTCTTAGATTCCTACTCTCAGTTTCCATTACTTTGAGAGAAGAGAAAAATTAATCTGCATATTGTAAAGTAAGATTATGAGGAAACTTCGCCTTTTCATCAAACGTCTTATCTTCTTCCTGCTCTTATCTTTAAAAGGAAATACATAAATGTATTTGTTTACTATGCTATTTATATTTATGTGTTTATGCATATAATAAGTAATAGAAGAATTCAAAAGTGAGAAAAATCACTTCTGTCTTGGGTGAACAAGAATGATTCTTGAAAGAGGTTCCACTTAGAGTAGGTTTTACAATCATAAATTTGCCTTTAAATTGAGGGAAAAGAGCACTGAATGGCCAGGAGAGTTTTCTGAATATTTCTTCTTGTAGGCATTGGGGAGCCACTTGGGGGTTTCAGTTGGCTTGTGTCATATTTTTATATAGTAAAATTTTAACATGTTTTAACATAATAACGTATGTCTACTGGCATGGTTTGGGACTAGAAGACCAAAAGGAGAAATATGTAGTTAGTATAGTTGTCAAGTATTGTTTTAGACTCCAGGATAATTTGTTAGTAAAAGAAAGAAAGAAAGAAAGGTATAAGGTGAGAGAGGTTATAATGAATATAATTTTGATGATTTTTAGATATGAGGGAGAAGATGAAGAAAAGTAAAAGCCAGTTTTCTATTGTTAGTCCTGGCTAAATAAGGAATTATTGTAAGCAGGTGAGAAAAGGTAGAGGGTTAGAAGGTTAGGAGTAAAGGAAGATAATGACTTTTATTTTGAGAGCGTCAGGATAATGAAGTTGAAATGTCCAGCAAACAAGCAGAAATTTGACTCAAATGTAATGTTTACAATGTTATATTGGATAATTTATGTTAAGTCAATGGTTTTATTGCCACGTGGTTTTTTTCTGTCAGCACTTTTTGTTATTCTTTACTGAGCCTCAGATATGTCATGCCATGGCTGATAATTCTAGTTCCATTTATAAGCAAGCCTTAACATAAAAGGTATTTTCTAGTGTGCCTGGAGAGTATGCAAAATAAAGTATTTTCTATTTTTGCCTATCATTTATAATTAACAATACAATTTCATGTCTATGTTAAAATATTTTTTCCTTCTAAAATAAGACTTACTGTTTTCAAAGTTATTTATCTCCAGAGGTGCATATTTACAATGCCGAATATTAGAGATGCTGAGAAATGACAACATCTTTGTAATTATAATTTGCAAGATGATTTCATTATCATTTGAAATGTATTTCTTCTGTTTAAAGCCAAAATTAAGAAACTTGGATAAGTATATTGGTAAATTGCTTTAATCAAAGTTTTCTGCATATGCAGGCAAGCTACTACATTTATGCTTGCAGCCGTACCACTGTGGCATCCAATTCTGTCAGATCTCGGAATCTAAGCAGGGTCGGGCCTTGTTAGGATTTGGAAGGGAGCACTGGGTGCTGTAGGCTTGGGAGAAGGACCCGGCAACTCACTCCCCCAAAATAATCACCCATTGAAAACTCTATGAATAGCAGAGAAGCATGACCAGAATGTTACACCTATTATACATAGAGTCACTATGAGTTGGACACTGACTTAACAACACCTAAAACCAACAACAACTACATTTACGGCCTACAAATTTTTCACCACATATATTGGATTAGAGATTTTGGTTGAACGCTTTGATCAAAAATTTGAAGTCTTCTTAAATCACTTCACCAAAATGACAAGTTTCATTATAAAAGACTTCTAAGTGTCTTTCATAGTTATGTTTGATATTTTAAGATAAGTTTTTAGACTAGAACTAGAACATGCCTAGCTATGAAGTAACAGCTAGAACAAGTTACATGTTACCCAGAAACATAAATTTTAATGCAAATCATAGTAATTTTATTATAAAATATGACATAAATACGGTATATATCACTAGAAACAGAGATGGAAGGACATTATTTCATACCTTGAAAGTAGTAGTAGTTAATTGCTCAGGATCTTAGCTCTAGTGTATTTTATGGATTTTTGTCATATAGTTATTGCTCTTAATCCTGTTGCATATTGTTGCAGGCCCTTTCCCTAATGAGTTTGTCTTCTGAGCACAACCCTGAGATTCTACTTTGCCTTTGTAGCTCCGTACCCTCCATGCAGTCGTTCTTCAGGTTGCCCTTTTGGGTCTTCCATTGAGTGCATCGAAGTCTCTTTCTCTTCCTCCTTGCAAATCTTACTCTTCAGATGTTTTTAATTTTCCTTCTTAGTTTTCTACACCATTCGGATTCAAAATATGGCAACTATCTGAAGGAAGAACCTTGTGTTTGGACCAGTCCATGCTGTAGTATGACTCCTAAGTATTCTGTGGGAGAATTTACTTTCTCTTTCTAGCCCAGATGTCCATCCTTTTGCCTGCGCTAGCAGTTTGCAAATACTTGATTGTAAGCTCAGTGATGAATTTGGACTCTTCTAGTTCTTATTTTCTTGCTAGGTTATGTAACCTTAAAAAGCTCCATTGTTCCTCTTTCCTTTAAAATAGTCTATGACAAACTCATTCTTTGGATATTGCCCTGACCTGGAAAATGCCCACAGGGAAGAAAATAGTTTGCAATCTTGATTGATATAGGAAAAGTTTCTCCCTTTTTGGAATTTGGTATATAAAATACTCTTTGCTATTTTTGAAAGATAATGCATATATAACAATGTTAAGACAAAAAAGCAGTGTAGAAATAGTCATGTTTGGAAGAGGAAGAGCCCCAGTGTGAGGGTGTAGTGAAAACAAGAGAGCATAATAGGTTGGTGAATATGATTGAAGGACATTGTAAACATGTATGGAAATGTCCTAATGAAGTCTATTAGTTTGTATAATTAACACGTGTTAATAAGAAGGAAAAATCATTAATGTAAGAATTTTCAGATTCAAGCATCAGAAAATATATTCGCTTATTACAATTTTAAGTAAAAAAGTTATCTCAAAAGATGCAATAAAGCATTCAGTAAAATGCAGCACTTAAAAAATTTTAAAATTCATTATCTCAATATTTTTTCAAGGTTAAATTTATCAGAATAACATAACTTTAAATTTATATACACAACTCTACCTATATATGAAGCAAATATTGACATAACTGAGAAGACAAATTTCAAAGATAACCCTATTTTACTTATTGAACTAGGTAGATACATTTTATCTTAAGAGAGAAATTGTTGTTGTTGTTGTTAGGTGCCGTCGAGTCGGTATCCGACTCTTAGCGACCCTCTGTACAACAGGGGAAACACTATTGTCAGTGCTTCTCTGCTGTTCATAGGGTTTTCAATGGCAGATTGATTTTTGGGAGTGGGTTGCTAGGTCCTTCTCCCAAGCCTACAGCTTCTGGTGTTCCAGGTGGTCTCCTATCCAGGTACTAACCAGGCCTGACCCTGCTTAGCTTCCGAGATCTGACAGGATTGGATGCCACAGGGTTACAGCTGCAGGCTAAGAGAGAAATAGAATAGGCTATATGCATCAAGGAAAAATTAGAAATAGCATAAAAAATATACCAAATCAAAAGAGGGACCACCTTTTAGCTTCTGGAAGCAATAAACAAATAACTAATTTTCTAATTAAATTTGAAATTTGATAACTTAGATGAAATAGACAACCCTCATTAAAGAAAAAACAGAGACTCTATATTATCTAAGCCTGCAGCTGTAGCCCTGTGGCATCCAATCCTGTCAGATCTTGGAAGCTAAGTGGGGTCTGGCCTGGTTAGTACCTGGATGGGAGACCACCTGTGAATGCCAGGTGCTGTAGGCTTGGGAGAAGGACCTGGCAACCCACTCCCCAAAATCAATCCACCATTGAAAACCCTATGAACTGCAGAGAAGCACTACAATAGTGTTTCACCTGTTGTACGCAGGATTGCTATGAGTTGGATACCGACTTGATGGCACCTAACAACAACAACAACATATTATCTAAAATGTCCTGCTTTCAACCAAAACTTGTTGGATATGCAAATATCAGGGAAGTATGACCCAATTCAGGGTAGAAAAGGCTTCAAAGCAACTATTACAATTTTTCAAAGGATTAGCAGAACTGACATTTAAATAATTAAAGGAAAATCTACTGACTGTGAACCAACAAAAATAACTCAATAGATAAAGAAAATCAAGCAAGCAAACAAACACAAGAACAAAAAGAATTCTAAAGTCTTAAAGTAAAATAACCTAAATGAAAAATTGACTCAGTAGATTTAGATGGCAGAAGACAGCAATAGTGAAGTAAAAGATCAATTAAAATCACTGAATTTAGAAAATAGAAAAAGATTGAGTTATGAGTGGTTTCTATGACCTATGTGTCAACCTAAAGTATTCCAACAGATGTGTAATTTGGGTCCCAAAAGTAGATATGGAACTGAAAAAATAATTGTTGAAAACTTTACATATTTAATGGAAAACATTAATTGACGATCTGGGGTCTCAGTGAATTCCAATTAGGATAAGTATAAACAGAATTTACACTTAGACACTTCATAATAAAACTGACAGAAGCTAAAGCCAAAGATAGTATCTTGAAAGCAGCAAGAAAAAAAACTACACAGTCAAAACAATGTGATTAACTGTGGACCTCTCATCAGAGACAATGGAGCCCAAAATTTAATGAAATAGCATATTAGAAAATTTGAAGGGAATAAACATCAAGCAAGAGTTTTCTGTCTTGTAAAACTATCATTAGAAAGTGAATGTGAAGTAAAGATTTTCCCAGATCTTTTACCAAAACATGGTAAAAGAAATTTTATTCTGAGACTAAACTCAATTGCAATTGTTTCTAGTGAGTTGCAGCCTGAGACACAACTCACGAATCAAATGCTTCATCCTTTAGTGGGGCTGAGGGTTTTAATACTCGTTGTTTGGTAATCATAGTTTTGGAAGATTAGAGCTCAAGTGCATGTTCACATGTCTGAGATCAGAGGATATATGAAATTTCACATGTCAGAGTGGCAGGAAACATTGAATTGAATTGGAAAAATTCTAAATTTGAATGAAATCAGGGAGTGGTCTCAATGCCTAGTGGTTAGTCAGGTTGGATTATAAAGGGGATTAATGTAGAGATATTGAGAAATTTTACAGAGGCTTTAACTAGACAGGATTAAACAAAAACATATGAAATGGTTTTGTCAAAATACAAACAAGTTGGACACCCACCCCCCCCCCACCTAAGGAAGTCAGTTGGAACCAGTAAATTTTTTTTTTTAACTGCCTTGGACACTGTATGATTCACAACTTAACTATCCTTGATTTGTTTTTTGTTTGTTTATTTTTGGGCTTGATATACCATAGAGTTTTCGTTTAAATGCCCAGGTAGCATCTCTCTTCAGACCCTGGGAGGTACCACTGAGAGTTTCTTATAGCCCCATCCCTAGAAAAGATAATAATGCTAATGACAATGACAATGGAGATGAAAGCATACACTAGGGCTCTTTCTGTGTCAGACACCAATCTAAGAATTTTACAAACATTAATTATGTCATTTTTTGTAGTGCCCTGGTTTTCCACATGAGGAAGTCAGTACACCTTAGATTTCTCTTTACTTTGCATCGAAGCATATTTTAATTCATCAGACATTTTCTTTCTTTTTTCTTGAGTCTTTCATTGACTCTTTCAGTTTTTCTTCTCACTGTTACTGTGGAAGAGTACATGGCTGAAAGCAATACCAGTCCCCTTACGAGAATGAAAATTTTAATATTCTATGTTTTTGTGAATAACTGGTTGCCAATTCAAAGGCTAGCATTTCTGACTTTGACCTAGATTTATGTCCTACTTTTAAAAAATGAGACCGGGTAGATGAGAATCAGATATTTTTAGGTATTGTGTTGGCACCTAGAGTCTGCTGCATAAGTAGAATTTCCCAACCATGGGAATTGGATTCTAGCACTGGGTATAAGAAAAAATAAAATAAAAGGCATGGGAAATGTCTATTACATCTGCACTTAATGTCTCTTCCCTATATTCTGTGATATATAAAGGATCATCAAGGGAGATTGGATGATGTTAGCCACACATAGTATTTTTTTCCTGAGTTGGTGTTCACCTAATTTAGGGTATTTCATATAGGTATCATTTAAGTTCTTGCTACTACACAAAGTTTCAGATTAGTTTTACTAATCATAAGCCTGTGATAGTTAAAGTGTTAATCTCTTGTCAGGTGGAATGCAAACTTAAGATGAATAAGAAGGGATCAGTAGCAGTAATAAAATAGACAAGCAGGGAATAAGTTTTCAGGGAAACATAATTATGTCATAAAAAGAGGTGTTCATGAACAAGGGTAGTATATATTCTATATACTCACCAGATAGAAGAGCCAGTGAATCTGTTGGAACTTAAAGTAACTAGCTTAATAAACTTTCCTAGATGGAAACAAATTATTGTTGAAGAAAACTGGCCACTGATGTAGTTTCTTATTTTTGCATCAAGCCATTTTAAACAATGATTCTTGTATGATAGTAGCCAAATCCAGCAAATCATATCTAATCTGAAAGAAGAAATAGGTAGTGACACTCAGCAGGGTGTTAAAGGAAGGAAAAAAAAAGCAAAAGTAGGTCTTGATAAGAAAATTAAAACGTATGTAGGCACAATTAAGATCTTCTTAGAGTGTGACTAAATTCCCCTGGTATGTTGTGTACTCATGATTTCTTTAGTTTTTGTGCTCCCTTCCAGTTTCCTTTCACAAATACAACAGAGGCAGCCCCCCAAAATACAAAGTCATCTATGGAAATAGTGTCATTATTGTTTATCTTCAGCCTGCCCTTACTATATATATTCTTGAGTCAGGCAAGAAGAAAGAGCTGCAGGCATTTCTTAGTTGCCATACCTAACATGGTATTTGGTGTTTAACACCGGACTCAAGCCAGAAATGTGTGATTTCATGTGAAAATCTCGTACTCTAGTCAAGATAAGCACTTTTACCTTATCTAGTGAATAGTTGGAAATGGCAGTTAATGTTGGTATATGGTTAAGAATGATAATAAGGATATAAGAAGTGAAAGTAACTTTTAATAAGTGTGGCTCCTAGAGGGACTTCAACAGTATTCTTTCTCAGTATTCAAACTTGTTTGACCAAATTGAATCTTTAAAATATGTCCCTGTACAGCTGGGCACAGTGGCTCATGCCTGTAGTCCCAGCGAGGGGAGGCTGAGGCAAGAGGATCATGAGTTTGAGGCCAGAGACAGGCTGCCTAATTTAGCAGGACCCTATCTTAAGATAAAAAATAAAAAATGGGCTGGGAGTCGAGCCCAGAGGTTGAGCACTTGCCAGGTATGTGCGAGGCCCAGAGTTCCAATTCCCAAGTACCACAGAAACAAACAAACAAACAACCCCCTGGCTTCCCTACTAGCCCAAAGTCTTACCATTTATTTTCATTTTATATTTTGCATTGAAATTAGCTTTTATAGAATAGTAAGATTAGCTTAACACTTTTATAGACTCAGGTACCAGTTGAAGTGTTTAATTTGTTTTAAAACTTGCTTAATTCCCACAGTAACTTCTCACTTCCAAAATAAATTAAGGATCACAAAAGTAACGTAGTTTGCCTAATGTCACACAGATATTAAGCAGCAGACATCTGGAACCCACACTAAGCCACAACATTCTCCTATGTGCCAGAAAATCATTAAAACTTAAAACATTTGGTTATTATACACAATATAGATGAATATATTTCAAAATAATATATTATTTCAAAATAATTTGAGGAAAAATTAAGAACTTTTTAATTGAGAGAGTTAGCTAATGGCTTAAGAGATTAATTTTGCAAGAAATTTGGTTCAAAATTCTGTTTATTTTACCTTGATTTTTGGCAAGTGAACTTGTAATTTTATTTTGAGGACATAGATATTGGGGGAATTCTCATTTAAATTTCTATTTTTAATGATTAATTATAGACATTTTCATATTTTTCTACTGATAGCATTAGTGAATGTGAAATCTGTCCAAAATCTACTTGGATATTTTTCATATAAAGTGTATTTATGCTCATCCATTAACATTGTTTTCTAGGTTATTCCCGCTCCAGGCAGCTATGATGTTCAAAAATCATATGAGATGTCCCAAGTTAAACATAAATACATGCCACCTCGTAGTTTGATGGCTGAAAGAAAACATACTTCCTTTCTTAGTGCAGCTCCTCGGAGCCTGGGAAAAATAACTGATGGGCCAGGTAAGCTTAAATTGTTCTTTTAAGGATATGGGGGAAAGTCTAAGGTTTCCATATTCATAGATAAATGTAAACACTTTTACATTGACTATGCCTCTTTAAGTGTATAGGACAAAAACAAAACAGGACAACCCTCCCCCAAAACAAAATAGTGAAAGGTTTAAGATTTTTTTTCAAATGTAAGAAAATTTGCCTGGGGTTTTATGTTTCCTAATTTTCCCAGGCCTGCAGCCATACCACTGTGGTGTCCAATCCCGTCAGATCTTGAAAGCTAAGCAGGGTCGGGGCTGGTTAGTGCTTAGATGGGAGACCACCTGGGAACACCAGATGTTGTAGGCTTGGGAGAAGGACCTGGCAGCCTACTCCCAAAAAACAACCAGCTGTTGAAAACCCTATGAACAGTAGAGAAGCACTGACAATTATGTTTCATCTGTTGTTCATAGGGTCACTATGAGTCAGACACTGATTCCATGGCACCTAACAACAACAATTTTCCCAAAGACAATTTTGCTGAATTTTACTAAAGCTAATAAAATCATCTAGCATTCTAATAGGGAAAAATCAGAACTCTTAATATGCAAAAGTTGTTAAAGAAGAAGGGCATTTTACCTTGACTTGGAAAAACAGCACTATCTGAGAAACCCATCATACCAGTGACATCTAATTATTTTAATTTTGTTCAAATATCAAGAAAGCAGATAGTATAAAAAGATACATATTTATTCAAAAGTTTAAAATTCCAAAAATAGTAATAGTATTCGTGGTCTAAAGTAAATGTAATAACTTTCCCTAGCAATGAAGATAAATCAGATAATATGCTGTTTTATACAGGAAGACCAGATGAAAAATAGGGAGAACAATAGTTTTCAACAATTTTCAAATGTCTTATCAATAAAAAACCAAGTTGTTGTAATGAGAATATGAAGGAAAAAAAGTGAGACAGGATTAAGAAAATTTTCTTTTCCCAGAGTTTTTAACGAAAAACCAAAGCAGAAGAATACAACCTGTCAAGCACATAAGAATCCTTTACAGAATCTGAGGTCTATAGAGGCTTTCTTTGTTTTTTATTTCTCTTTTAAGAATCAGGCATACTGCTAGACTGAATATTAATTTTTCATTGAAATTTAACTCTTTTTATTTTCTTGTCCCTGACCATATTTGGTGTATAGTCCTTCAGAAGTGGTTCAGGGAAGTCAGTTCTTTGAAATTCTGGTACCATCACCATCATCAAGCACAATCAAGTAAATCACAAATAAATACCTGTATCAAAGTCTCTTGAAGTAGATTACATTTTTATAGTTCTTGAAGTTTTTTTCTCTCTGTCTTAAGGCTCTTCTGCAAAAAACTTTGTGTAGATGGAATACATAATAAAAATTTAAGTGCCAGAATTGGTGCTGCAACCTTTCATTGGTTCAGTAGTTAGCCTAGGACAAGTAAATTTGCCAATTGTTTCATCAGTGTATATTTTCCAAAGTTGAGATAATATTTGCTGCCTTCTTACTTCTTATAAGAATACCAAACTTTAATAAGACTGTATTTCAAAGTCATTTTCAGAACCTCTGAAGCTCCTTAGAAGTATGAAATATTTTTTTTTCTTTTTTCTTTCAAGTTTATGAACATTAGTGGGGTACAGAGTAATAAGTTATTCGATATATCCATTATGCAACTATTAAATCAGTTTTGTTTACATATCCATCACCTTATATATTTTACAGAACAGGTTAAATGAAAAAAGAAAAAAAAAGTAGGAATTTTAATTAATATGTAATGACAGTCATATATAACCTTGGATTATACCCTAACTGATTTTTTTCTTCCCCTTTTTATCCTCTTTTTCCATATATTTGAAACAATGTAGAGGTATAAAGAGGGAGAGGAGAAACATAAAATACAGGATGCAAATATGTGAATATATTAAAAAGTATAAATTCTTATAATGTGAAACAGGTTTTTTATTCACATTAAGCCAACAATTGCTTCAAAAAGGCTTTAGGAGATGGGGGGGAGTGTTTTCATTATAAGGACAGCAATTGTTTGGTTTTGTTTTTTAATTTTGCAAAATTAGGGGTATTGAACCTGGGCCTTGCTCATGCTAGGCAAGCACTCTACCACTGAGCTGTACCCCAGATACTTTTTAAAATTTTTATTTTAAGACAGGGCTGGTGAAGATGCACAGGCTGCTGATAGCCTAGAACTCTTGATTCTCCTGTTTCAGCCTCCCAAGCTGCTAGCATGATGGACATGTACCATGACATCCAGCTGACAGTAATTATTTGGAAGTTGGATGTCAAAGTACCAATACAACTGCAGAGTAACCAGATTGCTAAATGAAAGGGGTTTTTAAAATTATTTAATATTATTAGTTCATTAAATTTGCATCTTAAAATATCCTAAACTTCAAAGGAATGATAACAGAAATCCCACCCACCTGTATAATCAACACATTAGAGAAAGCCATATGGATTTCTTAAGCTATTATCTGATACCATGAGGTATGAAATTTGATTTCCTCTGAGATGTGTAGATATTATAGTAATTATAGAATTGTTCATTCTGTTAAATTTAATCTGTCATCTTAAGGTGTCTAGTCCAAATGTTACTCTAACATAGACTTAATTGGTGCCCATGGCCAATTCATTTAATATCTATGCTTCATTTGGTAATTGAAGATTAATTTCCACTTTTCCTAACTCTGTTAAATTGACTCTATCAAGGAAAAGATATTGAAGTATGATTCTATCATCCCTCTAAATAGATTCCTGATTTTTAATTGATTTTTACATAGGTGAGGTTTTATTACTAATCAATATGACAAAGAATTCTTTATTCTTTTAAAAATATATATGCATTAATGTGGTTTTCTGCTATAAAATGAAAATTCCCATGTCTATTTATAATTATTAATATCATGTATCTTTTGCTGCCACCATGTGTCAGTTTGCCTTACTGTGGGGGCTTGTGTGTTACTGTGATGCTGAAGGTTGTGCCATCGGTATTACAGATACCAGTGGGTTCACCCATAGTAGAAAGGTTTCGGTTGAGCATCCAGACTAATACAGACTAGGGAGAAGGACATTGCCAACCCACTTCCAAAACAATTAGCCACTAAAAATCCTATGAATAGCAGAGAAACACTGTCAGATATAGTGCTGAAAATGAGACCTCCAGATTAGAGGGCACTCAAAAGATGAATGGGGAAGAGTTGCCTCCTCCAAGTAGAGACAACCTCAATGAAAGGAATGGAGTAAAGCCCCAGGGACCTCCATTTGCTGTTGTGGCATGACTCAAAATGAGAAGGAACAACTGTAAGCATTACTATTGTAAACAATAATGGGAATGTGCCATGTATATAATGTGAATCTAGGAAAATTAAAACTCGTCAAAAGGGAAATGGAACATACAAACATTGACCTTCTGGGCATCAGTGGGTTAAAAAGGGTATGAACCATTTTGAATCAGATAATCATATAGTTTACTATGCCAGGAATGACAGATTAAAGAGAATGGGCTTGCATTCATAATTTAAAAAGATATCTCAAGATCTTTCCTGAAGTACAATGCTATCAGTGATAGAATGATATCCATATATCAAAAAAGGCCAGTTACTATGACTGTTATTCAATTTTATGACCTACTACCAAGGCAACAATGAAGATAGGGAAGATTTTTACCAAATCTGCAATCTGAAAGAGATCGAACATACAATCAGGATGCACCGATAATTATTGATGACTGGAATGCAAAAGTTGGAAACAAAGAAGAAAGCTCAGTAGTTGGAAAATACAGCCTTGGTTACAGAAATCATGCTGGAGATTCCATGATAGGACTTTGTCAGACCAATGACCTTTTCACTGCAAATACATTTTTTCACTAACATAAAGGGCACCTGTACACATGGAATTCACCAGATGGAATGAATAGGAACAAAATTGACTACATTTGTGGAAAGAGATGATGGAGAAGCTCAGAATCATAAGGCAAAACAAAACCAGGTACTGATTGAGTATTAGACCACCAACTGCTCAAATGAAGGTTCAAATTGAAATTGAAGGAAATTAGAACAAGTGTATGAGAACAAAGGTATGACCTTTAGTATATTGCACCTGATTTCAGAGACCATGTCAAGAACAGATTTGATGCTTTGATCAAAAATCATATGAGTTGTGGCATGACATCAAGGATATCATTCATGAGGTAAGAAAAGGTTATTTAAAAGTCAGGAAAAAGGAAAGACCAAGTTACATGTCAAGAAAACCTGAAACTTGCTCTTAAACATTGAACAGATAAAACAAAAGGAATACATGACAAAGTTAAAGAACAGAAGATTTCAAAGGGCACCTCAAGAAGACCAAATCAAATATTATAATGACATATGCAAAGAGCTGAAGGTAGAAACCCAGAAAAAAAGAACATACTCTGTTTTTCTCAAGCTCAAAGCATTGAATAAAAAAGCTCAAGCCTTGGGTGGCAATAGTGAAGCATTCTACATGGAAAATTTTAAACGATGTAGGAAACATCAAAAGATAGAAGGAATATACAGAGTCATTATACCCCCCCAAAATTGGCGGATGACCAACCATTTCAAGAGATTGCATATGATCAGGAACCAGTGGTATTGGAGGATGAAGTGGAAGATGCCTTGAAGGAATTGGTGAAACAAGGCTCCAGGCATTGATGGAATACCTACAGAGATGTTTCAACAGATGGAGCACTGGAGGTCCTTACTTGTTTATGTCAAGAGATTTGGAAAATGACCAACTGACTAGAAGAGATCCACATGTGTGCCTTTTCCCAAGAAAGAGGATCCAACCGAATGCATAAATTATCAAATGATATCATTAATTTCTTACCCAAGCAAAGTTTTGCTAAAGATCACTCAATAGGGATTGCAGTAGTATATTGATAGAGAACTCCTATAAAATCAAGCTGGATTCAGAAGAGGACATGATTGCTAATGTCAGATGAATATTAGCTGAAAGCAGAGAATACCAAAACATGTCTATCTATGTTTTATTAACTATGCAAAGGCATTGGACTGTGGGGATTACCACAAATTATGGATAAATTTGTGAAGAATGGGAATACCAGGTCACTTAACTGTCCTCATGAGAAATCTGTACATGGATGAGGAGGCAGTTCTTTGAACAAAAAAGGAAATACTACATGGTTTAAAGTCAGGAAAAGTGTTTGTCAGAGCTGTATCCTTTCACTGTACCTCTTCAATCTCTGTGCTGACTAAATAATCTGAGAAGCCAGACTTTATGAGGAAGAACGCAGCATCATGATTGGAAGAGGACTCATGAACAACCAGCATTATGCAGATGACACAGTCTTGCTTTCTGAAAGTGAAGAGGATTTGTAAAATTATGGATGAAGATCAAAGAGCACAGCATTCAGTATGGATTGCATCTCAATATCAAGAAAATAAAAGTCCTTACAACTGGTCAGTGAGCAACTTCATGATAAATGGAGAAAAGATTGAGGTTGTCCAAGATTTTGCTTTACTTGGTTCTACAAGGAACACTCTGGAAACAGCTGTCAAGAAATTGAGAGATGGGATTGGGAAAAGCTGCTGCCAAAGACCTCTTTAAACTGTTGAAAAGTAAAGACGTCATATTGAAAATTTAGCTGTGCCTTACTTATTCCATGGTATTTTTAGTAGCATGACATGCTTTTGAAAACTGATCATTGAGTAAGGGAGACAGAAGAATTGATGCTTTAAATTTGTTGGTGGAGCTGGATATTGAATTTACCATGTACTGCCAAAGTAACCAACAGATCTGTCCTAGAATTGCAACCAGAGTGTACCTTAGAGGGAAGGATGGTTAGATTGTATTTTACATATTTATCACATGTTGTCAGGAGGGTCCAGTCCCAGGAGAAGGACATCATGTTTGAGAGACTGGCGAGTCAACGAAAAAAAGGAAGACCGTCAACTAGGTGGATTGACAAAAGTGTCTGCCACAATAGGATTAAGCATAAAAAAGATGGTGTGCTTGGCACAGAGTAGGGCAAAGTTTTGTTTTCTTGTACATAGGGTTGCAATGAGTCCCACCTGACTCAACTACACCTAAAAACAATAATCTTTTGCCAGGAACAACTAATACATTAAATCCTTTGATGTTTTAAATCATTAAATAAAAATACAGTAATGACAGTTCTATTTATTATACGTTTGAAAAAGTGTTTTCCCTATTTGTCATTTAACCATAGATCATTTTGTTTTACTTTTTCTCCAATGGAAAGGACCATTTTATGATAAATGTAAAATTCTTCATAACTCGGATAAAACTGTTTTGTAGTATTATATGTATTTATACATGTACACATATAAATAAAACTATGAAAATATTTCAAATAATTTATAGAGCATGTTGTGCATGATATGCATATTTGTTAGTTGGGTTGTGACATTACACAGAATTAAGAGCTTTGCATAATAGAAGTTTAAAAATAATGCATATTGTTTTTCTGTTCAATAATAGAATAATTTGTGAATTAAAATTGATTACTAAACCTCTTTTATTTGTGGGCAAAAATTTTAAGTACAGAAGTTACTAAATATGTAAAGAATCTTTTCATGAGATTCACAAACTTATCGGATATTTATTCACTCACTCAACATTTTATAGCCATGTATTTATTTCAAATTACTTTAGAGCTTTAACAAATATGGAAGTATTTTTTTAAATTTTCAAGTGAAGACTTTTCTTGGACTGCATATATTTAAGAAGGATAAAACTTTCATTACTCTTTAAGCAGGAAATAGTTTATTTGTAATTAGTATGCTGTACATTATTAAATGCTGTGTATCCAATAAAAACACATTAGACTCACTTAATGAAGAAATTATTAAATGAGGTATATCACATTATAAAGCAATCTCTTTTTATTATACCAAGTTTTAATTCATGGTTATGTAAATGATTTTGTGATTTATCTAAGCCAGGTAAAGTGAAATTGTTAAGTGAAAAAATGCTTAAGGCATTACATTAGCTCTTATATTCACCTATTTGAAGGCATTTAGGGAGAGAAATGCATAGAAAATTTAAAAAGGAAATAGGTGCAAATATTGGAGACAGTGTGGAAAATTTGGGTCTCTCATACATCCAAGCAGGTGTATAAATTGCTACCAGTGTTACTCCAGGGCAGGTTGGCAGGATGTTTCAAAGATGCATGCCATTTTACCTAAAAATTCTACTTCTGGGATTACTCTAAGGAAGTTATTAATGATATGCCTCAAATTTAATCATTAATGATACTCATTAGAGAACAGTAGTAATGAAAGTGTAAGATTTCCTAAATGGAAAGAAAAATGAGGTTTAATTGACTTTGATAGATCAACCTTAGTAGAGTCCTATGAAAATTTTAGAAAAGCTGTATATTTTATAAGTTGAGAAATTTTTGTAAAACAGTAGGATTGATTCATTCAGTCATTTAGCATATATTTACTAAATGCGTATAATGTTTTAAGTGCTATTCTAGGGACTTGTCATACAGCAGTGAACAAAATATAAATACTTTTGTTCCTTAGGGATTAATTTCAGGTGTAAGAGACATTCAGTGAATGAAGAAGTAGATGGAGAGATTGATAGAAGAAAGAGAAATGCAGGCAAGTAGGCAGGAGAGAAGACAGGTGTTTTTAAATGCTGTGGGGAAAAATAGAAGAGGGAGAATTAGAAGTTTATCAGAGAAGTTTTCACTGAGTAAATCATATTTAAGAAAATACCTAAGACTTAGTAAAGAGTTTGTTTATATTTTGCTTTTCTATTTAAACATTTTTCTATATATGAACATATTTTGCTTTCTAGTATATAAAATATATTTAAATATTTAAATACGTCTAATTTACAATAAAAATTTAAATTAGTTTTTAAATAATTCTAACTTCAAAATAAAATATTTAAATTTTAAAAGATTTAATTATTTACATTTTTTTGAGGTAGACTTTCACTGTATATACCAGGCTGGCCTCAAACTTGAGATCCCCTTGCCTCAGCCTCCCTAGTGGTAGGATTACAGGTGTGCGCCACCACACCCAACTTATTTTCCAGTTTGTGAATGGAGCAAAACAGTAAGTTTAGAGAACAATTTTATTAGAAGCCAAATATTTAAATGAATGACAGTTTCAACAATACAATGCATGTGAGAGGTATTGAGACTTACTTCACTCTGAAAGTATAGATCATTTCTCATGAAAATAACATTGTGATTTCTGCATCACATTCCCACAGGAAATTAATTTAGGAAACAAATATAATTTATCTTAGAAGCTAATTGAACATATCCCAGGAAGGTAGTTTTGCTCACTTTTTAAATAAACATAAGTAATACCTTTGATATAAAAATCACTGTAGTGTGAAAACTAATTATTTCTTCTATTTTCTCAGTGACTTATAATATTCTAGCTTCTGAAGTATTATAAAACTTTATCAAAATGCTGTTCATCCCTCTTGTTGAGTGCTGCTGATTGCAGTAATGTATAATATTTTATTGTGTTGCTCTACCTTCCAGAAATGTTTCTGAGCTGTTAAAGTGCATGATAATTCTACTGTAGATAAAAATTGATCAGGTCAATTTTGAGGTTATATTAATTCTTTATCTTTATTCAATATGATAGAAATCTTATCATTTTAAGTGAGCTAACTTTATTAGTGTTCAATTGCAAATTATTTTTATTTCTTTTGGGCACTTTTAAATATATTTTAAGTAAATTCTTTTTATTCATAAACAACTTAAGAATGATCATTTTAGTTAATAAGCATATGTTACAGATAAAATATCTCATATATGGTACACAGATTACTAATTTTCTTAGTTAAATGAAGTAATTCTCATTTTTTTGTTTGTTTTTGTGGTACTTGGTGGTTGAACCTGGGCTGTTGCATGTACTTTGCAAATGTTCTACCACTGTGCTGTACCCCCAGTCCATTATTTAATTTTTTATTTGGAGACAGGGTCTTGCTAAGTTACACAGGCTGCCTCTGATCTCAAACTTGCCATCCTTTTGCCTCCACCTCCTGAGTCACTGATACTGTAGGAGTATGCCACTATAACCAACATAAGCTCATACAGTTTTTAAAACAATTATACTAGCTTTACCTAAAAGGGAAAGACATATATAAAGTGAAAAGAGGCCTTTGGACTCTCAGATTTATACAGACAGGAAGTTAGGTGAAAAAGCTTCTTTGATGCAAACATGGGCTACTTTTTATGGTGATGGAAGAATGACTCAGAGGACAGAACCAAGAGTCCACAGGATGGAGTCTTGAAAACACTGGCCAACTCCCAGGAGGTAAGACTGAGCTGTGTTCTGTGAACTGGCAGCATGTCCTGCTAGGTTTGAGTGGCTGTGAACCTGTGACTATGTCCCTCCACTCTCCCTTTGATCAGTGGTATTTATAGCATTTACAGTATGCCTTTTTTTTTTTCCATTAGTTGGTTGGATATTTGTGGGGAGGCAATTTGTGTCTTTAGCTTCAAGTGCTTAGATTGAGAGGGATGGTATGCAAAGAACTGTGACAGAAGAACCGCAAGAGAGGAATCTCATCTACTTCTGAACCAGAATTAGATGGCAAAATCCTAGATTTTGAGTTAATGCTCCAATTGGATAAAACTCAGGAGTCGTCAGAGTAGGGTTCCTTGCACTTGTGCATGTAGGAGAAATGTGAGATAGTATGGCCAGAGAGTGGACGGTAGCAGATTGTATTTTCCAGAGATCCTAGATGTTCTCCACTCAGTGTTATGTTGATGCCACTGTCATCAAGTAATGAAATCTGTTTCCAATTTCCTGGGTGGACCTATGGTGCTACCTAAATCAATGGAGTATTATAAAAAAGGAGTTTCTGTGTGACTTCTGAGACTATATCAGAAACATTTCTTGTATTTCTTAATCATTCTCTCAGAATGTCTAATCTTTAGGTAAATGCTCTACTGCTGAGGTATAACCTCAGCAGAGAATGCCTAGTCTTGAACCTAGTCAAAATGCTGCACAGAAGACAAGCAGCATGGTGAGGCCTGTGTAGAAAGGAACTGAGGCTCCCAGTCCTCAATCCTGACTGAGCTCCCAGCCACCAGCTGGTGTGGACTTGGCAGCTATGAAAGCGAGCTGTTTTGGAAGGGGATTCTATAGCCTTTAATCCCATTACACCAGCTGATGTCATGTAGAGTTGGGATGAACCTCTGCCAATGAGTCATGTTCAAAGTGAAGTTTTATGAATAAAATAAATAATTAATTGTTTTAAGCCACTGGGTTTAGGGGTAGTTTCTAAAGCAGCAATGGATGAGTAGAAGAAACTCCAAGCAGACAAAGGAGACATTTTGTCAAAGGAAATAGCATGGAATGATTGGTGGGTAAAACAAGTTTGAAATATAGGTTCTTAAAGGTAATGTTTCTCCTCATTTTGAGTTATGCAATATCAGCAAATGGAGGTCCCTGGGACTTGACTCCATTCCCATCATTAAAGTAGATTCTCCTTTGAGGAGGCAGTTCTTCCCTACTCACCTTTTGAATGCCTTCTGGCCAGGGGGGCTCACTTCCTGGCAATTGGAATGTGGAATGTACATAGTATGAATCTAGGAAAATTGTTATTGTTAGGTACTCTCAAGTAGGGACCTACTCATAGTGACCTCATAGGGTTTTCAATGGCTGAGTTTTCAGTATTGCTTTGAGAATTGACTGCCACATCCTCTTCTGTTTTTGCAGTGCTGGGAATCTAACCTGGGTCCTCAGAGAGTGCAGAGCTACACTCCACCAAATGAGCTAAATTCCATCCCCTAGGAATATTAGAAATTGTCAAAAGGGAAATGAAGCTCAGGGTGAACAGCCCAACTCTAATAGTCCTGGAAATAATTATAATAAGACCAATAATACCAAAGAATAGTATTGATATAGATGGGCTAGAAAATTCATGTAGTAGTACTGATAATGTAAAAAGAAAGTTCACTACAGAAGAAATTTTGATCTTAAACATAATTGGAACCGAAGGATATATAGAAAAATATTACCATAAAAAAACAAGCAAATGGAAAAGAAGTCTTTGGTTGGGGGTTGGGATGGGGGAGGATATGCGCAAGAGGGTAAGGGGGAACTTATCTGTGTAATGTACAACAAAATACGTATATGGAAATGTCACAATGAAAAGCATGTCAGAATGAATCACATTAAGGTGTACATTAAAAATTTCCAATAAAAAAGGGGAATGAAGCTCATAAACATTGACATTCTAGGCATCTGTGAGCTAAAATGGACTGATATGGGCCATTTTCAATCAAATAATTGTATGGTACCCTATGCTGGGAATGACAGATTTAAGGGAAATGGGGTTGTATTCATCATGATAAGAGACATCTCAAGATCTGTCCTGAAGTACAGTGCTGTCAGTGATAGAATAATATCCATATGACTACAAGGAAAACTAGTTAATATGACTATTATTCAAATTTACACATCCACCAATAAGGCTACAAATGAATTTTCAGAAGATTTTTATCAGCTTCTGCAATCTGAAATAACCTGAACATACAATCAGGATGTACTGATAATTATTGGTGAATGGAATGCAAAAGTTGGAAATGAAGAAAAAGTCTCAGTAGTTGGAAAATATGGCCTTGGTGACAGAAAGAATGCTGGAGATGCATGATACAATTTTGTTAGACCAGTGACCTTTTCATTGAAAATACGGTTTTTCACTAGCATAAATGGTGACTATACACATGAAATTTATCAGATGGAACATACAGGAACTAAAATAACTACATTTGTGGAAAGAAATAATGGAAAAGCTCAATATCAAAAGTCAGAACAAGACTAGGTGCTGATATGTGGGTCAGACCATCAACTGCTCATATGCAGGTTCAAACCAAAACTGAAGAAGATTAGAACAAGTAAACAAGAGCCAGGGTATGACCTTTAGTATATCCCACTTGAGTTCAGAGACCAACTTAAAACAAATTTGATGCATTAGACACTAATGATTGAAGACCAGATGAGTAGTGGCATGCCATCAAATATATCATTCATGAGGAAAGCAAACATTATTTAAAAGACAGGAAAAAAAGAAAAGACCAAATTACATGTCAAAACAGACTCTGAAACTTGTCCTTGAATATTGAGCAGTTAAAGGAAGATATGATGAAGTTCAGGAACTAAGCAGAAGAGTTCAAGGGCCACTTGAGAAGACAAAATCAAATATTATAATGACATGTGGAAAGAACTGGAGATAGAAAATCAAAAGGGAAGAACACTCTCTGTTTTTCTCAAACTTAACTGAAGAAAAAATCCAAGCCTTGAGTGGTAATAGTGAAGCATTCTACATGGAAAATTTTGAACAACACAGGAAATCTCAACAGAAGATGGAAGGAATGTATAGAGTCATTATAGGCAAAAGAATTGGTGGATGACCAACCATTTTGAGAGACTGCATATGATCAGGAACCAATGGTATTGATGGAAGTAGTGGAAGCTGCCTTGAAGGGATTGGCAAAACACAAGGCTCCAGGAATTGATGGAATGCCAACTGAGATGTTTCAATGAATGGATGCGGCACTGCAGGTGCTCACTTGTTTTATGCCAAGAGATTCAGAAATCAGTTCCATGCCCAACTGACTAGAAGAGATCCATGTGTGTCTATTCCCAAGAAAGGAGATCCAATGATCCAATGAAATGTAGAAACCATGGAACAATATCATTAATATCACATGCAAGTAAAATTTTACTAAAGATCATTTAAAAGTGACTACAGCAGTATATGCCTGCAGCTGTAGCCCTGTGGCATCCAATCCTGTCAGATCTCGGAAGCTAAGGAGGGTTGGGCCTGGTTAGTACCTGGATGGGAGACCACCTGGGAACACTAGAAGCTGTAGGCTTGGGAGAAGGACCCCCTCCCAAAAAGCAATCTGCCATTGAAAACCCTATGAACAGCAGAGAAGCACTGACAATCGTGTTTCCCCTGTTGTACAGAGGGTCGCTATGAGTCGGATACTGACTCGAAGGCACCTAACAACAACAACAACAACAACAACAACACAGTAGTATATATACAGGGAACTGCCAGAAAATTAAGCCAGATTCAGAAGAGGCATGGAACTAGGAACATTATTGCTGATGTTAGATGAATATTAGCCAAAAGGAGAGACTACCAGAAGGTTGTCTATCTATGTTGTATTGACTATACAAAGATACTTGCCTGTGTGGATCATAAAAAATTATGGGCAACATTGTGAAGAATGGGAAGACTAGAGCACTTAATTTTACTCTTGAGGAATCTGTACATGGACCTGGAGGCAGTCATTTGAATAGAACAAGGAAACACTATGTGATTTAAAGTCAAGAAAAGTGTGGGGCAAGGCTGTGTCCTTTCACCATACCTCTTCAATTTATATGCTGAGCAAATAATCTGAGAAGCATGACTTTGTGAAGAATGCAGCATCATGATTGGAGGAAGACTCATTAACAACTTGTGTTATGCAGATGACACAACTCTGCTTGCTGCAAGTGAAAATTTGAAACACTTACTGATGAAGATCAAAGAACACAGCCTTTAGTATGAATTGGCTCTCAGTAACAACAAAACAAAAATCCTTACAACTAGATCAGTATGCAACTTCATGATAAATGGAGAAAAGACTGAGGTTTTCCAATATTTTGCTTTACTTGGTTCTACATTCAACACCCACAGAAGCAGCAGTCAAGAAATCAAAAGATGCTTTTCCTTGGGAGCAGCTGTTTCAAAAGACTTCTTTATAGTGTTGAAAAGTAAAGATGTCACATTGAAGACAAAGATGTACTTGACTCATACCATGGTATTTTCAGTTTCATCATATGGTTGTGAAAGTGGGATATTGAATAAAGGAGACAGGAGAATTGATACTTTTGAATTATGGTACTGGAGATGAGTATTGAATATACCAGGAACTGCCAAAAGAACCAATAAATCTGTCCTACAAGAAGTTCACCAGAGGCCTGCTTATATGCAAGGATGGCTGGACTGCATCTTGCGTATTTTGGACACATCAGGAGGGATCAATCCCTGTAGAAGTACATCATGTTTGAGAGAGTCTAGGTCAATGAAAAAAAGGATAACCCCTCAATTAGATGGATGACACAGTATCTACAATAATGGGCTTAAACATAAAGGTCTTGTGCCTGGCACAGAATTGAGGAGTGTTTCATTCTGCTGTACAGAGGGTTGCTATCAGTAGGATCCAACTCAGGGGCACCTAAGAAAAACACCACCACCACCACCACCACACACATGCGCACACACGTGTGTGTGTGGTGTGTGTGTGTATACATATATATGTATATAGATAGATAGATAGATAGATAGATAGATAGATACGTTTATACATGTATAAAATCTAAGGTAGATGTAGGGCATAAACTAGACTTCTAGCACTTGGTTCTGACTTTCAAATTTGAGTGAAGCTAATAAAGTTAAGTACTAGGAAGAATAAGTGAAAATTTTAGGGAAACAAGAAAATTTTGAATAGGTTGGCATTTAAATACAAGATGTTTATTCAGAGGTTGGGAGGTTTCTTATCACTACAGATATTCATATATAAACTGGATGATTTTACTTTCAGGAATGCTCTGAGATTTTCTGTATAGAGTGGGCAGCTGGGCTTGATAAACTTTAATCCCTCTAACCATTCTTTTAATATCTAAAGTCTAATAATTTTCTAGATGACGAGGAATTAAGCAGCATAAAATGTGTCAACATAAGTTATAATATGCCTTTAATGGAATAATTTATCCTATTTACCATAGAAATTTGCCTGGGATTTAGCTCAGTTGGGGGAGCACTGCTCTTGCAGTCTCTGAGGTCCCAAGTTCAATTCCCAGCACCACAAAAATGGGAGAAGGATGTGGCAATCCACTCCTAAGGCAATCCCAAAACAATGAGCCACTGAAAACCCTGTGAGGGTCTCTAAGAGTCAGACATGACTTGATGGCACCTAAATAACAACAACAATCATAGAAATTTAGATTTTACAAAATAATTTTAAGTCAGCAGATGCCATGTCTGACTAGCATCCCAAAGTTTAGAAAAGGTTTTCTAATCTTGATATTTTATCATGACCTATGTAACAAAGCAGCTCTAATTCCATTTTCATCACTAGTATGCTTTATAGTAATAGATTTTAAAGAGGAATCATTATTAGAATTAATAGTAATTGATCAGACACTTGCCAGGAGTCATTTTAAATAATATTTATATAAACTAAATCTTCACAACAATGCTATGATTATTGCACCTTTCAGAAAAGAGAGATACATCATTATGAGTTCATGTAACTTAATGTACTAAAATCACACATTTCTAAAGTGGGATATAGGTTGGATTCTAATATTGGCAGTCTGATATATGAGTTTGTGCTTTTAGTTGCTATTCTCTGCTATGTATATCCTGTATTTGTCAGAGTTCTTCAGAAAAACAAAGCCAATAATAGATACTCCTTGTCAACTTAGGACTCACAATCAACTTACAATACTTAATTTTCAAATAAAGACCATCACATGGTTATAATTCCTCCTAACAGTACAGCTACTTACATGTGCAAATAAAAATATACTGTCATTCCTCAAAAAGAGGCAATAAATTCCTTGAGTGATATTTATTCTTCTTGATATTCTGTTACTTAAATTCAATGATGTTATATTAACAATAATTAAATGCTGTCATATAAAGCTAATACATAGTGAATAGTGCCACTCACATCTTTTATTCTTGGACTTGTCAATCTTGGCCTGTGAATAAAACAGCACCCTGTATTTGAGTCTGACAAGGAGTGTACACAGTCTTCTAGAAAAACTTGCCCCCAAATTACAAGGTGTTCCATGCCACCTAGCTGAAACTGTCACTGAGCCTTCAAAAGGCTATTCCACCATTTTACCAAACTGCTTCAGGATGATGGAGAATATGGTTCCAGATAATTCCATGTGAATAGGCCCATTTCCATATTTCTTTGCCATCAATTGAAATACTGCCTTCCATTAAATGATGGTTGGTAAATCCCCATGAGGTCATAGGTGCAGATTGGAAGAGAGGAGACAGTGTATTAGGAGTGGGGACCAGGAGTGGGGCTTGTTCGGGCCTGACCTGTATACACCACTTCTGTTTGATGATGGAGTGTCCTATGTATGCTTGACTTTATGGCTTGATTCAGGATAGGTAACATCCAGTTCATGATAGACAGCTCAGTTCACCAGGTACTTGGTGGCCCAGGGTTAAGCATTCAGTGTCTCCTAAGGTCCAGTACCAGACCAAGACTTTTTCTCAAAAGGAGATGATCATCTATGGAGGATGGCAGGGCTTTGCTTCAAATTCCTTAAGGCCAAGATGGACAAACACTTCAAAGAGCATTCCTGTTTGCCAATTACATTTCCAACACCATTGGAACTGCCAGATCATATCAACTAAGCAGCAGGGCAACTTGAAGGGCAGCCTGGACTTGTTGCAAAGCCTTTTCCTATTCTGGGGCCCACTCAAAGGTAATAGCTTTTCTAGCTACTTGGTGAATAGCCAAAGTAACATACTCAAACAGGGAAGATGATAGATCCAAAATCTAAAAAGGCCCACTAGGAATTGTTCCTTTTCTTTGGTTGTAGGAGAGGCAGATGAAATAACTTATGTTTCACTTTTGGTGGTGGTTGTTAGGTGCCACCGACTCATATCTGACTCATGGTGACCCTCATAGGGTTTTCAATGGCTGATTGTTTGGGGATTGTTAGAAGAGTGGACTCCCACATCCTTCTCCCATTTTTGCAGTGCTGGAGATCGAACCCAGGCTCTCAGAAACTACAGAGAAGCACTCTACCAACTGAGCTAAACCCCAGCCATTCAAGTTCTCTAAATACCCCCAAAACACTGGCCTTCTAGAAATTTCACTGAATAAAAGGCCCCTGAATTTTTGTTGTATTTCTTTCTTACTCTCTGATATGTAAATGTCTTATCAAAATCTCTAGCAAAGTTGTTACTTCTGGATGACTGGGCCAAATCAATCTGCTGTTACTAGTGTAATAGGCCAGTGTAATATCTTGTAAAAGGACGGTGATCAAGAGTCCTGCAAGCTAAATTATGACATAGGGTAGAGAGTCAATATGCTCCTGAGCATGTACAGTGAAGGTGCATTGTTGGTCTTGCTAGCAGAAAACAAACTGCTATTGGTGTGCCTGATGGATGGGGATAGATAAAAAGTAATTTTCAGGTCAATGACTACTTACCAGGTTCCAGGGGATGTGTTAATTTGCTTAAGTGAGATGAAACCACATTTGGTACAGCAGCTTCATTGGAGTCATCACCTGGTTAACTTTCAATAGTCCACTGTCATTCTTCAAGAATATGTCACATCTGTCTATTGCATATGTCAGATAGGCAAATTGAATGGGAATGTGGTGAGAATCACCACGACCCCTGCATCGTTCAAGTCCTTGATGTGGCAGTAATCTCTGCAGTCCCTCCAGAAATACAGTGTGCTTTGTAGAGGCAGTGCTAATGGTTTCTACTTGGCCTTTACTGCGATGATAAGCCCTTACTCGATAGACCAGGGAACAAATGTGGGGATTCCTACAGCTGCTGAATGTACATATTCTAATAATGTATTCCAGAACTATAGAGAAAATTACAGGGTGTGTTTAGGGACCCACTAGGCTCACTGTGAGATGACTTGAGCTAAAACTCCATTGATAACTAAATCTGTTATAGCCACAGTGACGTTTTTCATTTCCAGAAATTTATGTCAGCTCAGAGCCAGTGTCTTACAGTCCTTGAAAGATCTGATTATTTCCTTTTCCTCAATGCACAATTACACTGGTAGAAGGCTATTCCCTTTGTGGAAGTCTAGGAGAAAGATTAATTTATTGGTAGTATTCCAGGTTTCTTTTTGAGGGAAGAAAGGGTTCAGATCTGTAAACTGGCTTATTCAAGGAATCCTAGGTCTGAAAACTGGCTCAGTTTCTGGAAATTGAGTATCCCTGACTATTTTTTTTTTTGTTTCAGGTTGGGCTTTTGTTCATTTGACCTAGAACTTTTCTGTTTAGATCAAATAAAAATTTAGCAGGCTTCCTATTTACTTTACTTCTAGGTCCTCCATGATTAGTCAGTGCCATAGGCTAAGTCATCCAAGTAAGACTATTTTGATTCCTTCTTTAACCTTCATTATGGTTCATTACGATAGCTGTGTCCATCTTGCCTTAATGGTTGAGTGCTGACACTTAGCTTCTGCCACCAAAGGATCCATTTACTCCAGTTGCACTTAGATTTCCAATTCAGTGGCTTCAGTTTCCACTGTAAGGTCTGACCTATAGAGAACAATCATGTGGCTCTTCAAATATGCTTGGGATCCCCTCACAAATTTATTTCTCACAGTATGGGTGAAAGGTAAGGATTTTGGACTCTTCTAGTGTGGATGAGTAGGCCTTAAATGATGAATACATTGTAACATTTCAGTTTTCTTAAGCCTTAGTTTCTGGCTCAGTTTCTGGAAATTGAGTATCCCTGACTATTTTTTTTTGTTTCAGGTTGGGCTTTTGTTCATTTGACCTAGAACTTTTCTGTTTAGATCAAATAAAAATTTAGCAGGCTTCCTATTTACTTTACTTCTAGGTCCTCCATGATTAGTCAGTGCCATAGGCAAAGTCATCCAAGTAAGACTATTTTGATTCCTTCTTTAACCTTCATTATGGTTCATTACGATAGCTGTGTCCATCTTGCCTTAATGGTTGAGTGCTGACACTTAGCTTCTGCCACCAAAGGATCCATTTACTCCAGTTGCACTTAGATTTCCAATTCAGTGGCTTCAGTTTCCATTGTAAGGTCTGACCTATAGAGAACAATCATGTGGCTCTTCAAATATGCTTGGGATCCCCTCACAAATTTATTTCTCACAGTATGGGTGAAAGGTAAGGATTTTGGACTCTTCTAGTGTGGATGAGTAGGCCTTAAATGATGAATACATTGTAACATTTCAGTTTTCTTAAGCCTTAGAATCTTTTCCTATACACTACATCAAGGCAGGGACAGCATTTCTAATTTGCTCACTGTGGGCAACTTTTTGGTCCATTTTTCAGCTATCCAACCACAGAAACATATCCCTTTTTAACTCCCCAAATTGCAACATTAAATGCAGAATGTCTGCTTAGTGAGCCCATATCAATAAATTTGCCCCAATACAACTTTATGATTTTCCATAATTATCCCTCACCCTTAATATCCATTCTTATCTCCATTCCCTAGATTTCTATTTGGATCAATTAGAAATTTCATTTCTTTTGGAGTGTAGTGAGCCTTCTCATTCATCATAATTTGTACTTCATTTATTGATGTATAAACTTAACTGTCACACACTCCTTATTTTTAACTAGTAGATTGACATTTACTTAATAAATCCAATAGTTATGGTTTTGGTTGATGTGAATCTATTTTCATTCCTTGGTAGTTTATATTCTTTTTTATTTTTTTTTTAAGTACTGGAGGTTGAACCCAGGGCTTCGTGCTTGCATGGTTTGCAAATGCTGGACCACTGAGCTGCACTCCCAACCCATTTCATTATTTTACTTTTTTGAGACAAGGTCTCGCTAAGTTACACAGACTGCTTCTAGTCTTGAACTTGTGATCCTCCTCCCTCCGCTTCCCAAGCCACTGGGATTACAAGTATGAGCCACTGTGCCTGGCTCGCTACTTTTATATTCTTGAGTAAATTATATAATTGATGTTATTTTAGAGCCTGTTAAGCTGGATCAGTCATAAGATAGAGACTTCACCAAAAGTAAGAATTGGAGGCTGAGGCAAGAGTATCACCGATTTCAGTTTCAGGCCAGTCTGGGTAAGAGTTGGGTCAATCTCACCACAAAAAATTCAACCTTACTTTATGTAACAAATCTTTGGAGGATGGTAAACAAATTTTCTGAGGCAAATGTTGTTGTTGTTGTTGTTGTTAGGTGCTGTTGACACATGATATCCGAGGCATGTATTAGTGTAGATATCATCACTATTTCTGGCATCTTTTGTATTCCTCTACATGTAAGAGAAATTTGCTTATAACTAAAAGAGGAAGAATTAGGGGTGGAGTGTTAGCAGAAGAGAACAGAAGGGAAGGCTTTTTTTCTCTTTTCAAACATGCTTTTTGTGTGAGGTTTTAGCTCTTAGGAGAGAAATAACTAGAAATAGAATTTTCATGAAAGATTTGGTAAGATTTGGGTAAATGTTAATGGCCAGAAATTTTTGTTGTTGTTGTTAGGGGCCATGGACTCAGGTATGACTCATAGCCACCCTGTGTACAACAGAATGAAACACTCACCAACACTGTGCCATGCCCAGCACTATGTTAGTGCTTCTCTGCTGTTTAGGGTTTTCAATGGTGGATTGTTTTGGGAGTGGATTGTCAGGTCCTTCTCCCTAGCCTGCAGCACCTGGTATTTCCTAGTGGTCTCCCATCCAAGGACTAACCAGGCCGACCCTGCTTAGATTCTGAGATCAGCAGGAATCAGATTCTAAGGTGCTATGGCTACAAACAGAAATTCCTAGAAGTACTTAAAAGCAACTTTGTGAGACTCTAGATCCTAGTACTATTACTTCAGGCCCAAATGTGAATTAAAAAAATACTGCAAAAAGGTGTTGAACACACCATTCTTTAGTCATTAGGACTGGAACTAAGGTGATTCTGATACAAGTAGAATAGAATCTATCATTTTGTGATGTGGTCATAGATGTCATTTGATTTTCTTATGATATTTTAAGTCCTACTTGATTTTGAGTTCTATTCTATAATTGTTGTTGTTGTTAGGTGCCGTCGAGTTGTGTCTGACTCATAGCGACCCTTATAAGGTTTTCAATGGCTGATTGTTTTGGGATTGCCTCGGGAGTGGGTTGCCATGTCCTTCTCCCATTTTTGTGGCGCTGAGAATCGAACTCAGGACCTCAGAGACTGCAGAGTAGTGCTCTACCAACTGAGCTAAATCCCAGCCCCTTCTATAATTAGTGACTAAATAATTCTGACAATCCATATGGGTCTCAGCATAAGCTAACAAAATGAAGCTTTCTATTTATTTTATTTATTTTCTAATACCCTGACATTTTGGAACTTAAGAAAAATTAAGGCACATCAAAAAGCTTAGTATTAAGACAGGTTTCACACAGAATCAGACACTGCCTTGGTGATACATGCAGAAAAATGTATTGGGAAAGTATATCCACAGGAAACTGGTCAGGGCTTGGGAAAAACGGTAGTGGGGAGGAAGACTGCACCCAACAAGGTTGCGATCTGAGGCCAAGTCCTACAGAGGGCAGCTTAGCATCAGCCTGATCTTACAGAGATTTCCCCAGTGTAAGTAATTCCAAGGTTGTCCCATCCCAAAGTGAGAGAAGTGTAGCTTTCATACTCCTATATCCATCAGTCTTTGATTAAAGGCCACTCTGCAGCAGGTCAAGATCTGTGTTTTTAGGCATTCTATGCTCCTCACAGGCTGGGATTTAGCTCAGTTGGTAGAGCGCTGCGCTGCAGTCTCTGAGGTCCCAAGTTCAATTCCCAGCACCGCAAAAAATGGGAGAAGGACTTGGCAACCCACTCCCAAGGTAATCCCGAAACAGTCAGCCACTGAAAACCCTATGAGGGTCGCTATGAGTCGGATACCGACTTGATGGCACCTAACAACAACAACAACATGCTCCTGACAGCATTCCTCTATAAAAGGGCAGGTTGCTGCAAGGAAAAGGTATATAAAATGTATGTAAAATATATAACAAAGGATCCCAGATATCTGGGTGGAGCCCTAATATTACCACTCACCTTAAACTTAAGAGTCAATAAATATTATTAAGGTCCTGCTATGGCCCTGTGCATTGCTGGGTTCAGTCTTCTTTTAGGAAACACAAGAAGAAAGTCAATTCAATTTAATTAGATATCTGCAAGATGAGTCAGTTAGTCTGTCTATCTATGATTTATTTTAGACTGAATGTTGAAAGGAATTTAACAAAATGCACCTTAGAAAGATGTACTAATAAATTAGTAATCTAAGCATGGTGACTTCCAGAATAATCCACCATTTGACATTTAAGATAAATGTGCTCAAAAGGGATTTTTTTTTTTGCCATTCTAGCTCCTCCTCATGCTATAAACAACAAAAGTAAAGTTAATAAAACATATCCCAACAATACAGGACAAAATATGTTGGTTATAAATATCAATAACATTGTGTCTGTTCAGAAGAGGTATTATATCTTGCTGATTTTGATTCCTTTATGGTCTCATATTTGTATGTAGTTATAATTCAATGGCATGAGCAAATGCAGTTATTTCTACAGTATATTATACTGAAAGCAACTTGATATACTAGAACGAAAATATTCAGTAATTTCAACTTTAGGTCTGTACAAATAGCCAGTAGTATATGAGGAAGTAAAACCTGGGGTTGGTCCAAAGGTCTCATGCATGCTAGGTGAGTGCTCTACCTCCCAGCTGTACCCTATCCCTTTTTAAAATTTTGTTTTGAGACAAGGTCTTATTAAGTTGCACAGGCTACCTCTGGCCTCGAATTTGTAATCCTCCTGCTTCTGCCACCTGAGTTGCTGGGATTACAGGTGTGTGCCATATGGCCTGGCTCATATTTGTATTCCTAACAATTGCCAATATCTAATGATTAGAAATGGGAGAAGGACCTGGCAATCCACTCCCAAGGCAATCCCGAAACAGTCTGCCATTGAAAACCCTATGAGGGTCGCTGTGAGTCGGATACCGACTTATGGCACCTAACAACAACAACAATGATTAGAAAAATAAACTAGGATTATTTTTATTTTTTCACACTGAATTTAACTATTTAGGACTGTGACATTTCTTGCTAATGTATTTTTTTTCAAGTTTTGATTAATTTTCTAGTCTACTGGCTTGTATTTACATTTGTTGGTTCCTAGAAAAGACATGGGGCTGGGGTTGAGCACATTTGGTAGTGTGCTGCTCTGCATTCTCTGAGGCTCTGGGTTCAATCACTAGCACCACAAAAAGGGGAGAAGTATCTGGCAGCCCACTCCCAAAACTATCAGCCATTGAAAACCCTATGAATAGCAAAGAGCCACTGACATACTGCCAGGCATGGCAGAGTGTTGGGGAGTGTTGCATTCTGTTATATATAGGGTTACTATGAGTTGAACCTAACAACAAACAGCAAAAAAAGAATGTTTTTTAAAGAAAATGAATATATAAACTGATACTTGCCCTTATAGCTATTGTTCTTAGAAAAAAATTAGGTTCTTCTTAATAAAACTTCTTAATAAAATTTGTAAAATTTGTTGGTGATTCATATTCTTTCTTATGATTTTAAGTACTTGAGTTTTTCAAAGCAATTCATTTGCTTTCTTTTCCACATTTTTAAAATAAAGATTAGATTTCTGGAACATTTCATTTAAATGTGGAATAATGGCATAGCATTCAAATTATGATATTTTTCAGTGTATTGTCATGAGATACATGTCTGCATTCCTGTTATACATTATTTAGAATTCATTATTTCTGTACAGGTTTATTGAATAATTTGTGCTATGCCAGGCATTGTGAGCTCCTTGAAGGCAGATTCTATCCCAGAATCTGTCACACGGGGGCACTTTCATAAATATTAGATAAATATGTAAGTACATATTCAGATAATTTTTTCCTATTCATTTAATGTAAGTATTGATGTAATTTTTTTATGTGACAATCTAGTCCATTCATGTTTGCAGCCATAAGAACATTTCTGGTTAATTCCCAAAGTAGGACTAGAATCTTTAATTCATTTGTTACTTTTGCTTTTGAGTTTTAAAAAATTAATGTCTGTTTGGTCTTTAAATATGCTATGCATACAAATAGTCTTAAGGTATATTATTGTTCATGACATCTTGTAGGTCAAAAAACATTGTAATATCATACATCAATACTCTGTTTTTATTATTTTCTAATAAATATCCACAAATTCAGTTGCTTAAACCAACTATTATTTACCATCTCACAGTTCTATAGATTGGGAGTGTAGGAAGCTCCATGAAAGCTTCTTAGCCTCACAAAAGATTGAAATCAAGATTGATCATTTTGGGCTCCTTGTGGAAGTTCTAGGGAAAAGCTTGCTAGGAGAACAAGTATAAAGACAGTAAAGGTATTTCTCTTTGTATTAAAAAACAAAACAGCTGGGCATGGTGGCATATTCCTATAATCCCAGCACTTGGGAGGAGAAGGCGGGAGAATTGTAAATTCAAGGCCAGCCTGCACTACATAATAAGATGCTGTCTCAAAAAAGCAAAACCAAACCAAACCAAACCAAAACTATCTTCATGTCCCCCCAAAAGCCCAGACTAATGAATTCTCTACCTCAAATCAGAATCTAGTTTTTATTAGGAGTGAATGCTCTGAAGGACCTAGTCTTTGAGAGAGGAAGCTTAATTTCCAGGGAGAAAGGCTGCAGATGATGGGATGACTCTTAGGTCAGTAGAGACTAACTTTTAAAAAGCCATCTTTTTTTAGTAGATTTGTTAGTGCACTGGTTACTAAGTTCTTTTGGTTTTGAGTAGGTCTATTCCAATCTAATGTTTTTCACCCCCCCCCCCTTTTTAACTGGGAGATTTTGGAAAACACAGAGATTTTCTGGAATACATACATGTCATTATAGCAGAAATACCTGATATTAATAAAACCTTTGAAAGCATGTAGATGTTGAGTATATCATGATAGATTTTTTAAAAAGCAGGTATAAAATTATTTTTGCATTGTGATGAGAATTACCTGGCGACTATATGTTTTGTGCAGATGGACAAAGAATGTAAAATAGAAGCAAAAATAAAAATGTTTGCATTGTTGATTTTTAACAGGATCATTATTGTTATTGTGTCCGAGATAGCTATTACAGATAGCAACCTCCTCTTGTGTAGTACAGAGTTATTTCTAGAAATAGCAGCCCATCATCCTGTACATTTAAAAAAAAACCTTATTTAGATGGGTTATTATGATTCATTCTTTTTAAAAATTTTAATTGATGTACAATATAATGGATTTCATTATGACAGTTTCATACAGTTTGTGTACTTTTTTTATTCAACCCCTTATTACCACATCTTGTTTCTTTCTCCCCCCTGCTTTTATTCCCCTCCTCTTTCTCAATAGCCCCCCTTTTACTTTCAAGTCACACACATGTGCATACACACATATAAATTTTTTTCAAATCAAGATTCTGCACATGAGAGAGAAAGTGTGGTATTTATCCTTCTGAATGTGACTTAATTTGCCTAATTTGATGTTCTCTTATTCCATCCATTTTCCTGCAAATGACATAACTTATCCATACAATTGCATAGGAATAATATGACCTCTAAGTTGAAATGATTAAGAAGTTAACATTTCTCCCCTCTCTCTTTTTCTCCATGTTAGCTGGATATTGATATCCAGGAAAATTTGGGAAATCTCTTGTAGATGGTAGCAGAACCATTGATGGCCTGGGTCCTTGAATACCTGCATGGAATTGACCTCCCTCCCTTTTACTCCAGTCCTCACCAAACTAGAACCATGTGTAATGGTTTAGATATAAAGTGTTACCATAAAAGGCCCAGGTATTGAAGTCTTGATCTCCACTACAAGCAGTGTTCAGAGATGGGGCTTTAGGGAAGTGATTGGATCATGGCGGCTCTGCCTTCATCAATCAGTTAATCTATTGATGAATTCAAAATTATGAAAAATATAAATGGACTATAGGGAGTGCTGGATCTGTGTAAGGCAGGGCCTGGTTTGAAAGGTGTCTTGCATTGGGCCCTTCTTGGCTGTCCACTCTGCTTCCTGGCCATCATGAGGTGAGCCAATGTCTTCTGTCACCTGCTCCATGATGTTCTGCCTCACCATGGGCCCAAAAACAATGGAACCAGACCATGGACTAAAACCTCTGAGACCATGAACCAAAATGAATCCCCCCACCTTTTTTTTTTCAGTCCTGGAGATTGAACGCAGGGCCTTTGCACTTGCATGCTTTGAAAGTGCTGGACCACTGAGCTGCACCCCAGTCCATTTTTTTTTTAACTTTTTTTTTTGAGACAGGGTCTCCCTAAGTTGAGCAGACTACCTCTGGTCCCAAACTTGTGATCCTCCTGCCTCCACCTCCCAAGCCGCTGGGGTTACAGGTGTGCACCACTGCGCCGGGCATCTTCCCTCCTTTTGAAGTTGTTTTACCAGGTATTTGTCACAGCAGGAAAAAGTTTGACTAACACACTATGTGAATGAGAAATAAATACTCTACTTTTGTTGATCACAGACTGAGTATTAACCTCACAGATACAATTACATTGTTTCTATAAATATTTAAGTTTTATTTATTATTTTCAAATATATGGTACTGTGGTTTGGATATGGCTTGAGTGTATCCCACCAGGGTTCCTGTGTTGGAAACTGGTGCACAGTGTGGCAGTGTTAATAAAGCTTTAAGAAGTGGGGTCTAGTGGGATGGCATTACTGGCCCTTCCACAGCTCTCTCTGTGTTCCTGTTTCATGGTGATGTGATCTCTTCCTCTCATGCACTTGCCATGATGGCATCTATTGTTAGCTCCTCACCAGAGACGAAAACAAAGGGGCCATGTGATCTTGGACTTTCAGTCTCCAAAACTGTCAGCAAAATAAACCATTTTTTCTTCATAAATACCAAGTTTTGGATATTTTATTATAATAAGGGAAAACTGACTAATACACATGGGGTAAACTTAGTATCAAAGCAGTATCAGTGGTAAACATTTTAAAGAGAATTTGAAACAAACTTATAGGTGGTTGAAATACTGCTGCTTCTCTTCCATATATGTTTTGGAAAAGATGATGGCTGTAGTTAAATTGTGTTGTTAGGTGTCCAACTCATAGTGACACTGTGTACACTACTGTCATTACTTCTCTGCTATTCATAAGGGTTTCAATGGCTGATTATTTTTTGGGAGTGGGTGGCCATGTCCTCCCACTCACCTGGTGTTCCCAGGTGGTCTTCCATCCAAGTACTAACCAGGCCCAACCCTTCTTAGCTTCCAATATCTGATGGGATCAGACTCCACAGTGGTATGGCTGCAGGCATAGTTAAATTAATAGAGCTTTAAATAATTATCATAGATTTCAGATACTGCTCCCAATAATTGAGTGGCTATGGAAGCAAAATTGGAGACTTACTTTTTAGTAATAGGTTTATTTCTTATTCCTGGTAAAATTTGTCACAATGAAAAGCATGTCAAAATGAATCACATTATGATATACATTAAAAATTTCTAATAAAAAATTTTTAAATCAGACAAGAGTATTATTTTTAGTCAGACTTTGGTTGGAGTAAATCAGGTGGTTAATTGAAAAGAATAGACACTTATGAATAATTACTATCCTCATTAGAACAGGTGGCTTTGCAACTTATGGAGGAAGTTCATAATAACTGATTCATGCTTTCTTAGGTTGAATATATTGCTGTCATTTAGAAGTTATGTTTGTTTGTGATGAGGTTGTATATGTGGTGTGTATATGTGTCTGTGTGGTTCAATATTCACTAGACAAAACTGGAAGAAAAAAGAAGAATACATAGAACTCAGGTTGGAAGTGTGGAAAAAATATTGGAGGCCAGAGTGCAGTATCTGTGGGCTCCTTGGTGTCTGCTGTGAGACCTGGGGGAGGAGGCTGAACAGTCACTACATGTTTTCTCTAGGATATTATTGAAAACTCAGTGTATCATTTTGGGCTGAGCAATTTAGGTATGTGGAAATGAACCAGAGGCAAACCAATACAATTCAAAGGCTTTTCTAAACATAGTGTTTTAACAGCTAGGACTTGAGAGGGATGTACTCCCCCAGAGAGGTGTGGGCCTGAGAGAACCATCCATGTGGAGTTTCATTCATGGTGAGCTTTTCCCCTTGAACTAAAACATGTCTCTCTGAGTGTGGTTCTTGGAGTAAGAATGTCAGCATCATTTGAAACTAAGTACAAATGCAAATTCTCAGACCCTAAGCTGACTTACTGAGTGAGACAGGTTAAGATCCAACAATCTGTGTTTTAACAAGCCCTCTGGATAGGTCTGATGCATGCTAATCCTTGAGAACCACAAGCTAAGGCTTAGTCCTTTTGATATACGGGTAAAATTAAAATGTTTCCTTTTCTACATCATTATTCATGGTAGTTATGGCAATCTGGTATTAAAATTTAAAACATCTACTCAGTCCTATTTGATGATATTTCAGAGAATAAAGAGGACAGAAACAGTTAAGTGAGTATGTAGGGACTGTTGTAAAAAATGAGACTGGACAAGGGACCATTGCAAAACTGTGGATGAAAGAGTGGATGGAATGCTGCCATGCTACAGAGAAAGTAAAAAAGGAGAGGCAATTCCCATACTTTCTTCCCTAGATTATACTATGGGAAAGGAGTAAGGAAAGAAACCACAGTCTTTTAGTGTTTTTATATGAGCTCCTTTTTTTTTAATTGGAAATTTTTAATGTACACCTTAATGTGATTTATTCTGACATGCTTTTCATTGTGGCATTTACATATATGCATTTTGATGTACATTATTCATATAGGTTCCCCCTTACCCTCTTGTATGCTTCCCCCTCACACTCCCCGTCTAAGTCTTCTCTATCTTTTACTTGGTAATATTTTTCTATATGTCCTTGGGTTCCAGTTCTGTTTAAGATAGAAACTTTTCCTGTAGTGATCTTTGTTTTTATCTTGTCAGAACAATTGCATGCATTTTCTAGATCATTTATATTGACACCATTCTTATCTTTTTTCCCCCTTTTATTTTGATCCGAACTTTGAATAGGATTTTTCCTCCTTATAATTTTGATTCAACTCTCACATATAAGTGAGAACATGTGGTGTTTCTCTTTCTGAGCTTGGGTTCGTTCACTTTAAATAATTTTCTCTAATTCCATCCATTTTGCTGCGAATGACCTTATTTCATTTTTCTTGATTGCTGAATAGTATTCCATTGTGTGTATGTACCATAGTTTTTTATCCATTCTTCTGTTGAAGGGCACTTTGGTTGATTCTGTAGGACCCCAAATTAGGATCTTCGAGGAGAGAGGCCCCAGAGAAGAACCTGAGTCGCAGATCGATGCAATAAACATGAGGCTTTATTTCCGGCACCGGGGTCAACCCTCCATAGAGTCTCCCTAGCAAGGGAAGGAAGGTGACCCCAAAGAAGAGGGGCTTGGGGTTTTTATACAGTTTAATGGGTGGCAGGAAGGCACAAGGACACTAAGTTTCAACCATCCTTCCTCTTCAGAGAACCCCACCCCTCAGGTCAGGAAATTGAAACTTGAGCAGACTTAATTATACAGGAACTTTAAACAAGCATTGTAACACTTCAAGTAAACATTTTGAATTGTTAGTGAGCTCCAAGCATTCATAGGGAGGGGGAAGGGGGGTGGTAGCATTCTTCATTCCCCCCTTTTCCTTGTGAATACTCCAATCTTGGAGGATTTATTTTAATTGTTTTAAGATGACCGTCTCTTCTAAGGTTTTTAGAGGCTCATATTGTTGTCTCAATACCATTAGCTGTACTGTGTTAAATCTTTCTTTAACAAAAGACATTAACTTATTAATTATGAAAGGAGTAATGGTTAATGATAGTAACAAAATTAGAGGAGGGCCTACTAGGGCAGAAATCAGGGTCGTTAACCAGGGGGACTAATTAAACATTTCTTCATCCAGTATCCCTAGTTTGCCTTTCCTGTATTCTTTTTCTGAGCCATAGAGTTTTTCTTAAAAGTTAAAAATCCCTTAATCTTTTATTCCTGGTATCATTACCATAATTTACAGGGCAACATACCTGGTGTAATGAGGAAGGAAAAGACAAAGCTACAACAGATAAAAGACCTCAGGAATATACATCTAATTGACATTACGTTGCATTAATCAATAGCTGCATTTTTGCAAAATGTGGCTATGACAATCCTGAACAAGAAGGGTTTCCTGTTTAAGTTGCAATTACTTTTCTGACTGTGGATCATCATTTCTTCAGTGGCAGATTTTTACAGCTTCTCCAATACATTTGGGAGGACTGTCTCAAAGTAACCTGCAGCACTCCTGACAACCCCTCATTCTCTCTCCTGCTAAGAACTATAGTCTTTTGTTCTGTTTTTAAAATTTTCTACTATCATATCCATCATTTTCATCATCAGATTTATAATCATCACCATAGCTTTCTTTTATTATAATCAGGACCATCACCATATTTATCATCATCATACCTTTCTTTTCCATCATCATATTAGTCCATGTTTGGCCAGATTCCTATTTAACATCTCAACACTGAATGCTTTTAACTCGGTTACAAGCAAATACATATATATATATATATATATATATATATATATTTTTTTTTTTTTTTTTCACCATTGGCTTATCAGTTATACAACTTTCCTCATCCCTCAGTTCTCACTCCCACATAGGCCTTCTTCCAAACTTGCTTTTTACTTTCTGTCAAATACCTACACAATCTTTCTCAAATTTCCCTAAATTCCTGGATTTCTGTGTCCTTCACTTCACATGGATTCCTCTGATAGTCAGAAAACAAAAATACAGGTAGTTTTAACATAGTACAATTATTTAGAAAGATTCCTTATCAAGCTTTTACAAATTCATTTGCACATCTTTAAGTTTAACATCATCATGCTGTGAGGAGTTTACAGGGTCCCTCATGTGGGATGTGTGGGTGCATCTCGCACACATAATAGCAAAAGGTAGGAGGTCAGGACACTTAGCGCCAGTCTCTAAGGTTAATTTAGTCAAAGTCTCCTTTAAAGTTCTATTTATCCTTTCTATCTCTCCTGAACTCTGTGGTCTATACATGTAATGGAGTTTTCAATTTATATCTAAAGCTTTACTAATTAATTTGGAAATGCTGGCCTAGAAGGCCTGGCTATTGTCGGACCCCAGAAACAATGGGAGACCAAATCATGGGATTATTTCTTATATTAATTTCTTTGCATAGAATTTGCACTGTCCCAGACTTAGTTGGAAATGCCTCAGTCCATCCAGAATAGGGTCAATAAACGCTAGTAAATATTTATAACCATAACAGCTTCTTTTAATCTCTATAGAATCTAGTTCCTAATGTTCTCCCAGTTGGTTACTCTGGTACCTTACTCCTTGTTGCTCAGACATCCGTCTGGTGGAATTTATCTGGGCACATGAAGCACATCTAGAGGTTCCAAGTGAGTGGTGACAAGCTGACTTAGTTGGGTAATCCCCAGGTGAGAGGCTTGGTGGATCTGAGTAATCAAGTTGTGTCCCAAAGCCTTAGGAAGCACGTAGTGCCCATCAGAGTGTCTTCATCATCCTCTAGAGTCTTATGTCCAATTTTTATTTTTGGTAAGTTCTAACCTCTTTCTTTGAGTAGTTAGATTTTTTTGAGAGAACTGGGACTGGGATTAAAGGCATCATTCCCTCAGTCCCCATTGGTTTTAATGCAGCTTCTTTAGCTGCCCAGTCCACTGTTCAGTCTCCCTTCGTCTCTAGCTTGTCTCCTTTTTGATGTCTCTTGCAGTGAATGACTGCCACTTGTTTAGGTAGCCAAATAACCTCTAAAAGTCCCAGAATTTCTTTCTTATTTTTGACAGTCTTTCCTTCTGAGGTTAATAGACCTCTTTGTTTATAAATTTCCCCATGCACATGGAGAGTAGCAAAAGCATATCTACTATCCACATAGATGTTTACAGTCCTTCCTGTAGTCAGGGGCAGGGCCTGAGTGAGAGCTATAAGCTCTGCACATTGAACAGAGTCTCATGTCCCAATGCCTGGGCCCATATTACCTGTAGATCTTGATTTACCATGGCCACTCCAGCATAGCAAACTCCATCCAGGATGAAACTGCTCCCATCTGTGAAGAGAGTTTCTTCTGCATCTGGCAGCGGCACGTCCTGTAGATCCGCCCAATGTCCCTGCTGGACTGAAATGATCTCCAAGTAATCATGAAGCTGCTGGGTAGGGTTATCATCTGGGACCAACATGGCTGGGTTTAGGACCATGGCTTTTTGAATCTAGGAACCAAGGCTGATCTAGTAACAGGGCCCGGTATTGGGTTAACCTGGCATTTGAGAGCCACTTCTCAAGAGTCCCTCAAAATAGCCCATCAATTGCATGTGGGGCTTCAAAGGTTAAATCTTAGCCAAAGGTCAGCTTATCAGTCTCTTTCATCAGAAGGCCACAGCCGCCATCATCTGTAAACACGTTGGCCATTTGGCTGCTATCAGATCCAATCATTTAGACAAATAAGCAAGGCTGCTACTGGATTCAATCGTTTAGGCAAGTAAGCAATCGGTCTCTTCCATGGGCCCAACTGTTCAATCAAAACTCCTTTGCTATACTTTGCTTATCAGCCAGGAAAAGCTGAAAGGGCTTAGTAACATCAGGAAGGGCAAGTGCAGGGGCCATGGTCAGAAGCTGTTTTAAGTCATCAAATGCCTTTTGCTCCACCGCTGTTCAGACTAATGGCTCGTGTGTCCCTGCACTGGCTATATGCAAGGTTTAGCCATCTCAGCCAATCCTAAAATCCAAAGGTGACAGTATCCCACAGAACCTAGAAATTCTCTCATTTGCTTCTCTGAGGTAGGGGCAGGAATTTTTAGGATTGCCTCTATCCATTTGCTGAGAGAAACCACTCATCTTCTGGGGAGTCCTGGCTATTGTAGACCTAGAGGGCAATGTAAGTTCCTCCCTATTTTTTCCTTTAAAACCTTTCAGTCTCTGGATCTTTTTTCTAATGTCTGGGGCTGATTGGGCTACAAAGGCCAAATTCATAGCCCTCCAGTTTTCATTTGTACACAGATCAATAGGCTAAAAGACAGGTATGCTTCTAGGAGGCATTCTAGGAACACAGCAGGAGACTGAGGAGCCCTGCTGAATAACGCTTACCTTGGACAAATTCATAGGCTTCCTAGCAGTCCCTCATAACCTGGCTAGGAGATGCTGGCGATAGGTGTTCAGACTCAGCCTACCTGTAGCGGCATTTGGGTCCCAGGTGGGGCAGGTAGTAAGCAAAATGTGCATGAGTTGGGTCTGTCCGTCCAGCAATGTGTCACCGTTGGGCCCAAGGACCAACTTTTGGGTCTTGTTCAGGATTTATTCACATTCTTCAGACTTGAAAAGAGTCTGCAAGAGGTGCTGACAATCATCCCAAGTAGCCTGGTGGGTAAGAAAACAGACTCCAAAAGGAACGTAAGAGCTTGGGATTTTTCTGAAAATGAAGATTCTGACATTCCCATTGTATATATCATTAGTCCCTATATAAGGCCTCCAAGAGTGACCTCTCAGGGGATAAGAGTAGGCCCACAAAAGACTCAACATCACCCGAGTGTAGTCCTCCCAGGGGTGGACCGTGGAATTGCACTGGGAAAGTCACAGGGTGACAGAAAAGGTGAACCAACAACTCAGCAGGCTTAGTGCTTTGCAGCCACCAAAGGAAAAAAAAAAAAAAAAAAAAACCAAAAAAAAACCAAAAAAAAAAACCTCGTCTCTAATCAGTCAGACCTCTGAGGGGTGTGATAGCTCACCTTATTACAGAAAGGAAAATGCCAGCGGTTAGAGTGGTCCTCTGGCAAACATATTACAGTAGTTTGGCCAAAAAGGCAATCAGAAGGAGGATACCCTAAATGGCAGAGGAGGCTCTGAAATTCCTTATCCAAGACCTGCTCGGACAGCGTCCTCAAAAAGAGGGCCCCAACCTGTGCAGACAAAGGAGTCTTGAGGTCAGGGACTACAACAGAGGCAAAACAAGTCTTCAAGAAGGACTTGTAGGAAGAGAGAGAATCTGGCCAGAAGGGAGTCAGACATCAGAGAGACAGATTCAAAAGATGAACAAGAGGAGGGATCCCAGAGATAGATTCAGAGATTCAGAAGACAAATTAGGGGAGGGGGCCTATCATTGAGCCTGGGGCCCTGGATTGCCTCAGGGGGTGCCTTCCCCAGAGTCTTCGACTGGCAGGACTCATCAGGCCTGGAGACTAGTCCAGGCTCCTGTGGGTAGATCTAACTTTAATTGGCATTGCTCACATATTCCAAAATCAGGCAGACTCCTATAATGCAGCTTCTCAATCCCTGCACTAGTGCAAAATACAGATAGGGGAACAAACATCACAAAAACACAAAAGATGAACAGAGCAATTCTTGATGCACATACCATAAAGTTGAAAATGAAGCATGTCCCATTTTACCTTTTTTTTTTGTTTAACCTAAACTTTATGTACTTAATATCACCTTAGAGGAACTAGGCATGGAGGGAAGCTTTCAAGTTCAGCATAAAATGGACTCCAAGCTCAGCTGCTGTGTCTGGAGAAAAAGCAAATCTGAAGTGAGACAACATACAAGACAAAGGGGTCGCCGGCTTTAATGATGAAGTTCCCATGATGTTAAGGACAACCTGAAATCTAAACATTGCTAAGCACAGGGGGTTAACACAGAACAGACAGACACTGAATAACAAACTGAGACAACAATGAGCAAAACATATTCAAACCAAATCCTATCCCGACATCTCGGGTTAGGATGGAGGCCGAGGCTATATCATGTCTGACCCTCGGGATTCTCCCCAAAATAAATGCTACAGCACAAAGACAAAATATTCCCTGGTGCGCACAAACAAAACCGAAGGTGAGACTATGGCCTCACGTTGCACAGCGGGAGCGACCCACCTCATCTCCCCAAATTTACAGATGGGATATTTTCCCTACAGAGCAGGTCCAGAAAGTCTTCTGAGCCCTACAGCCTGGGGTTTCTTAGTGCGTCAGCCAGGATCCAAGCAGGCTGATTACAGATTAAAGCCAAGACTCTAAAGAAAGGTAGAGGGCATCTGTCTCATGTGGAAGAATATCATCAGTCCAAGTCCAAACAGCAGAGAAAGTGAAACAAACAGACACACACATACTCTCTTAAATTTCACCAGATATAACAGAGAAGCACTTGGCCGAGTCCCCCCTACTGGGGGATGTTCAGATGAGGAGGGCTTCCAGCCCCACTCCAGAAGGGGATTCTAGAGTGTCCTCCAGGATCCCCGAGAACACAGCGATGTGGCACGTCTGCCCGATGTTAACTGGTCTCCAACCCAATTACAGACACAGAAACAAAAGTTATGAAGACAGGTTACTAACAGAGTCAGAGATTCAGAGTTTAAGAAGAGGCCTACAATCCGGGTTTAGTTTCGGGTTCTCTCGGGGGTGTCACATCCTGGCCGAGCCCCCAAATGTAGGACCCCCAAATTAGGATCTTCAAGGAGAGAGGCCCCAGAGAAGAACCCGAGTCGCAGATCGATGCAATAAACATGAGGCTTTATTTCCGGCACCAGGGTCAACCCTCCATAGAGTCTCCCTAGCAAGGGAAGGAAGGCGATCCCAAAGAAGAGGGGCTTGGGGTTTTTATACAGTTTAAGGGGTGGCAGGAAGGCACAAGGACACTAAGTTTCAACCATCCTTCCTCTTCAGAGAACCCCGTGCCTACGTCAGGAAATTGAAACTTGAGCAGACTTAATTATACAGGCACTTTAGACAAGCATTGTAACACTTCAAGTAAATATTTTGAATTGTTAGTGAGCTCCAAGCATTCATAGGGAGGGGGAGGAGGAGGTGGTAGTGTTCTTCAATTCCATATCCTTGCTATTGTGAAAAGTGCTGCATTGAACATGGAGATGCAAGTGTCTCTGTGGTATGATGACCCATCTCCCTTTGGGTAAATTCCCAATAGTGTTATAGCTGGGTCATTTGGTAGATCTATTTTCAGTTTTTTAAGATACTTCCATATTGATTTCCACAGTGGTTGGACCAATTTACAGCTCCACCAACAATGTAAGAGAGTTCCTTTTTCTCAGCAACCTCACCAGCATTTGTTGTTATTTGTTCTATTGATCTTGGCCATTCTTACTGGTGTTAAGATGAAATCTCAGAGTTGTTTTAATTTGCATTTCCCTAATGGCTGGGGATGTTGAGCATTTTTTCATGTGTTTCATGGCTTTACAGACCTCTTCATTTGAGAACTGTCTACTCAGTTCCTTTGCCCATTTGTGTATTGGGTTATTTGTTTTTTGGGGAGTTTTTTTCTTGAGTTCTTTACAAATTCTATTAATTAGACCTTTGTCTGATGTATAAAAGGCAAAGATTTTTTCCATTATGTGAGGGTTTCCTTGACTTTGATAATTGTTTCCTTTGCTGTGACAAAAATTTTTAATTTCATATAATCCCATTTATCTATTCTTGTTGCAATTTCTTGAGCAATTGGAGTCCTATTAAGGAAATACTTTCCTATGCCTATATGATGGAGTGTATTACCTATCTTGTCTTCTATTAGTTTTAAAGTTTCTGGTTTTATGTTGAGATCTTTTATCCATTTTGAGTTAATTCTCCTGTATATTGAAAGATGCAGGTCAGTTTTCATTTTTCTGCATGCGGATGACCATGTTTCCCAGCACCATTTATTGAAAAGGCTGTCCTTTTTCCAGTTTACTTGCTTTGCTCCTTTGTCAAAAATCAGGTGGCTATAGGTGTGTTGAGGTATTTCTGGATCTTCTATTCTGTTCCAGATGTCTTTGGGCCTATTTTTAAGCCAGTACCAAGCTGTTTTTGCTGCCACTGCCCTATAGTATAGCTTGAAGTCAGGGATTGTGATTCCACCTGCATTAGTTTTGCAGCTTAAGAGTGTTTTGGCTGTACATGGTCTTTTGTGGTTCCATATGAATTTTTGGACCTCATTTTTTCTATTTCTGTAAAGTCAGTCAGTGGAATTTTAATGGGTATTGCATTAAATCTATAGATTGCTTTTGGTAGGATAGCCATTTTTACTATATTAATTCTCCCTATCCAGGAGCAGGGGAGGTCTTTCCGTTTTTCAGTGTCCTCTGCTATTTCTTTCTTTAATGTTTTGAAATTTTCCATGTAGAGATCTGAAGGGTCTTTGGTTAGACTGATTTCAAGGTATTTAATTTTCTGGTGGGCTATTATGAATGGTATTTTTCCTGAAATTTCCTTCTCTTCCTGTTTGGAATTGGTGTAAAGAAAAGCTATTGATTTTTGTGTGTTAATTTTGTAGCCTGCGAGTTTGCTGAAGGAGTTAATTAGTTCTAGCTGTTTTCTGGTTGAGGTTTGGGGGTCTTTCAGGTATAAGATCATATCATCTGCAAATAAGGATAATTTGACCTCTTCCTTGACAATCTGTACCCCTTTGATTTCTTTCTCTTGTCTGATTGCCCTGGCCAGGACTTCAATTACTATGTTGAATAGAATAGAAGAGAGAGGACATCCTTGTCTTGTTCCAGATCTAAGAGGAAATGGTTTCAGTTTTTCTCCATTTAATATAATGTTGGCTGTAGGTTTGTCATAAATGGCTTTTATGAAATTAAGGTATTTGCCTGTTATACCTATCTTCTCCAGCGTTTTTATCATGAAAAAGTGTTATACTTTGTCGAAGGCCTTTACAGCATCAATTGAGATGATCATGTGGTTTTTGTTTGCCAGTTTCTTTATATGCTGGAGTACATTAATTGATTTCTGTATCCAGCCTTGCATCTGTGATATAAATCCCACTTGGTTATGTTGAATAATCTTTTTCATATGCTGCTGGATTCTGTTTGCCAAGAATTTTATTAAATATTTTTGCACCTGGATTCATAAGGGAGATGGGCCTATAATTTTCTATCTTAGATGAATCTTTTCCTGGTTTAGGTATCAGGATGATGGTAGCTTCATAGGATGTATTTGGGAGTGTTCTCTCCTTTTCTATTTTTTGGAATAATTTGAGGAAGACAGGTATCATATCTTCTTTAAAAGTTTGTTAAAATTCTGCTTTGAATCCATCAGGACCTGGGTTCTTTTTTGTTGGGAGACTTTTAATTACCTGTTCTATTTCTGTATATGTAATGTGCTTGTTTAAGTCAGTTATGTCTTCTGGGGTTAGTTTTGGTAGGTCATACGTGTTAATAAATTTGTCCATTTCTTTTGTATTTTCATATTTTTGGGAATATGGTCCCTTGTAGTAATCCCTGACAATTTTCTGTATTTTGTTGAAGTTGGTGTTTATGGACCTGTTTTCTTTCATAATCCGTACTATATTAGATTTTTCCTTTTTCTTTTTGATGAGGTTAGCCAGAGGGGTGTCTATTTTATTAATCTTTTCTACGATCCAGCTCTTAGTCTTATTAATTTTTTGAATTATCTCTTTGGATTCTAATAGAGATATTTCTCCCTTTATTTTTATAATTTCCTTTTGTGTGTTCCTCTTAGGATTGGTTTTTTGTTGGATTTATAGTGTCTTAAGCTGCATCATTAGGTCATTTATTTGGCTCTTCTTTATTTTATTGATGAAGGCACTTAATGCTATAAACTTACCTGTTAAAACTGCCTTTGCTGTATCCCATATGTTTTGGTAGGATGTGTTTTCATCATCATTTGAGTGTAGGAATTTTTTAAATCCCAATTTGATCTCATCAATGATCCATTGGTCATTCAGTATTGTATTATTCAGTCTCCATGGGTTTGTAAAGTTTCTGGAATTATTCTTGCTCTTGAGCTCCAATTTTATCCCGTTATTATCTGGTAAGAAACAGGGGATAATTTTTACTTTTTTGTATTTGTTGAGGGAGTTCTTATGGATTAGCATATGATGTATCTTAGAAAACGTACCAGGTCGAGCAGAAAAGAATATGTATTCCTCATCATGTGGATGAAATATTCTGTATATATCTGTGAGATCCAACTGGTTTAGGGTGGAGATTAGGTTTGTCGTTTCTCTGTTGATTTTTCGTTTTGATGACCTTTCTCTTGATAAAAGTGGGGTATTGAAGTCTCCCATTATTATTGGTTCTGTCCAATAAAGTTCTTTATATTCCATAAGGTTTGTCTTATAAAGCTAGGTGCCCCATGTTTGGGGCATAAATATTAAGGAGCATTATTGATTTTTGATCGATTGTTCCTTGTATTAAAATGTAATGTCCTCCTTTGTCTTTTCTAGTTAGTTTTGGAATGAAATTTAATCTATCTGAAATTAGAATTGCAACACGTGCTTTCTTTTGTTCCCCCGATCTGCTGTTGTTGTTGTTGTTAAGTGCTGTCAAGTCGGTATCCGACTCATAGCGACCCTCATAGGGTTTTCAGTGGCTGACTGTTTCAGGATTGCCTTGGGAGTGGATTGCCAGGCCCTTCTCCCATTTTTTGCGGTGCTGGGAATTGAACTCAGGACCTCAGAGACTGCAGCGCAGTGCTCTACCAACTGAGCTAAATCCCAGCACACCCCCCCGCCTGCTAGGTATATATTTTTCCAGCCCTTAACTCTCAGTTTATTCCAGTCCTTGTGAGTTAGATGAGTTTCTTGAATACCACATATTGATGGTTTATGTCTTTTCATTCAATTAGCCAGCCTCTGTCTCTTAATTGGTGAGTTAAGACCATTTACATTAGTAGAGATTATTGAGTAGCATTTATTGTTATATATATCCAATCATTACCTGTTACTGATTTATGAATTATGTTTGCTTTGGTCCTTTCTTGGGTTGCACTCATCTCAGATAACCAGTTCTTTTATTTCCTTTGTAGGGTTGTCTTAACTCTCCTGGATGTGGTAATTGATTTACAATCCTCTCCAGTACTGGTTTGGTGGTTGCATATCATTTAAAAGCTTCAATGTCATTAAATGTCTTATACTCCTCATTTATTATGAAAGATAATTTCGCTGGAAATATTAGTCTTGGCTGGAAATTTTTTTTTTTTTTTTTTAGGATTTGAATCACCTGTGTCCATTCCTTTCTAGTTTTCAATGTTGATATCGAGAAGTCTGCAGTAATTTTCATAGGTTTTGCTTTATAAGTAATAAGGGGTTTCTGCCTTGCTACTTGCAAGATAGCTTCCCTGGTCTCTAATGACAGCATGTGAGCGATGATGTGTCTTGAGGATGATCTACTTAAGTCGGCCTTCAAAGGAGTGCTGAATGTCTCAGTGGTGTATATATCCATTTCCTGTACTATCTTTGGGAAGTTTTCCTTGAGGATATCCTTTACTAGATTTTGAAGGCCTCCAGTGGATCTTTCTTCTCCTTCAGGGATGCCCTGAATTCTTAAGTTTTGTTTTTTCATTCTATCTGAGTTCTCCTGGAAATCTTTTTTTAATACCTTTATCACTGATTCCATTTCTGACTGTTTGTATTTAAGTTCATTTATGGCATCTTCAGAATCAGAAATCCTTAGCTTAGATTCATCTAGTCTCGACGAAAAGGATTCTTTAGCCAAGTTCAATTCAGTTGACTTGGATTGAGTATGAAGGAGAATTGCTTAGTTTTTCCTTGTCATTTCTAACTGGGATGATAGAATGGATTCCAAGTGAAATACCTTCTTTTCAAGGATTTCCAGGCTGCTTGTGGTATTCGTTTTAATTTCTCTTAGCATGTTTATAACCATGACTCTGAATTCCAAATCAGAGATCTCTAAGAATTGAGAGTCCTTGGAGTTATTTGTTGGGAGTCTTTGTTGTGTGGGGCCTTCAGATCCATCTTGCCCCTTTGGGTTTTTTGAAGGCTTACTTTGTTTGCCCATAGTATGGTCTGGGAAGCAGAATTTGTCTCTCCTGAGTGCACAGAACTTCTCCCTCTGTTATTCCTTTGAGATTGTGTGGTGCTGAATCTCTGGTGCTTATTTGAGCTTATAAACTGGGTATATTCTTGGCTTTTTGGTCTGTGTGGCTCTCTCTTTAGTCCACCAGCCCAACTCCAAAGGTGTAGGGGCTAGGGAGGTGATAGATTCTATTTGTCTTCTGTGGGGTGAGAAAGGGGGGGATCTGGTGACAGAAGAGGGGGAAGAGGAGGTAGAGGGCTGAGGCTAATAGAAATTACTGTCAAAATTAAAATTAAGGTTAAGACTTAAGGGTAAAATAATTGAAACAGAGACACATATATAGCTTAAGAAAAAGAGAAGGAGAATAGAAAAAGGGAAGAGAGTAAAAGAAGAAAGGAAGAAAAATAGAATGGAAAAAGAAAAAAATCCTCATGCATACATGCTCCCACACACATATAAAAACACTTGAAATCACCTGTGGTGGTACATGCCTGCAATCCCAGCAGCCTAGGGGGTGGAGGCACGGGAACAGCAAGCCCAAGATCAGGGGCAGTCAGCACAACCCAGCCAGACCCTGTCTCAAAAAGTAAAAAATATGGGCTGGGGGTGCAGCACGGTGGTCCAGTACCTACATAGGAAGCAGGTGAAAGACCCTGGGTTCAAACCCCCATACAAAACAAACAAACAAACGCCCTTGCATGTTCTTGCAGAAAGAATCTGCACTGTGGACACCCAGTTCCTCCAGGTGAAGTCTGATACAGCAGCAGCAGTGCTCACTACAGAACTCAGGGTGGCAGTGTTTTCACACAATCCGCAGAAGCAGTCTGGTTTAGTGAATAGAGTTTTGGCCGATTGAGTAGATAATGGAGGACTGCCCCATAATGTCCTGTGTTTAAATGGGACACTGAGTGCCCAAAGAGACTGTTCCATGAAATATTCTGTGTCTATTGTATTGTTCAAGAGGCAGTGGAACCTTTGGGGTCCTCCCTGGAGTTCTCCCTGTCCCACATAGTTGCGGCACCAATTCCCCAAATTGGAGATTTCCATCCCAAAGCCTACAGCATGGAGGAATATGGCTGCTATTATGGATTTTTTTTTTATTGCAGGGCTTTCCACCTACTTGGGAGACCACTTGGGAAGGCCATATCGTTTTGTGGGCGGGATGATATCCAACTGCCCCAGAGGAAATCTGCAACAGGTCTGTCCGTGTGCAGCAATTGAGCTCGAAACTGCTCTAATTGTGACTAATTGTGCCACTAGGCATTGCTGAAAAGGAGCACTCTGTCCGCGTGGGGCCCTGTCGCCTCCACAGAACCCAACTTTCTCCATAGTGAAGTGGTATGACTTAGGATCACCTCTGGTGTGTCTGGGATCCAGGTGTATGTATGCCCATATGTCTGTGGAGATTGCATCTGCACCACTGTCCCATCACAACAGGAGGGAGGGAACAGTGTCTCAGCTCTGGACGCGTACTGCTGGCATTGGTTTCCCGGTTCCCTCTGCGATCACTTCCTGTACCCTCGAGTATCTACTGTCATGGATCTGATCCCTATTTTCTTGCGTGAGGGACCTACGACAGCCCAGTGTCTCAGGCTGCAGGATGTGTGTCGCTAGGGATGGCGATTCCGTGTGCCACTTCAAACTGACTCACCCGAAACTTGTAGTTTCCGTTGGTGGGCAGGGTGACAGTGTGATGCCAAAGTTGCACTCTGTGGTGGGTCCAGCCCCCGTGGGTGTGTGTGTGAAGTCCCCTCTGAGTCTCCAGGATTCTATCCCGCCATCTGCATGATGGTGAAATGGCAGAATGGCAGTCCCGCTACTCTCCTCTGTGTAGCTCCTCCGAAGCTGAATCCTTGATTTCAGTGTTTGTCCAGTTTCATCCTCTATCTCTCAATCTAAACTATCACTGTTTCTATCTATTCAATGTGAGTTCCAAACCCCTAATCGAGGCTTCCCTTTACTCCGGGACAGAAGGCGTGTGTTATCTGTCCGCCATCTTGCCCTCTCCCCCCACTTTTTTATGAGTTCCTTTCTCATGTAATTTGAATTCTGAACCGTGCCTAGCCATGTCATTGGCCAAATATTATCATAGATCTGTGTCTGGATGATGTATTCACCGGAGCTTCTGTTGTTGTTGTTGTTAGGTGCCGTCGAGTCGTTTCCAACTCATAGCGACCCTCATAGGGTTTTCAATGGCTGATTGTTTTGGGATTGCCTTGGGAGTAGGTTTCCACATCCTTCTCTCATTTTTATGGTGCTGGGAATCAAACTCGGGACCTCAGAGACTGCAGTGGCAGCGCTCTGCCAAGTGAGCTAAATCCCAGCCCGTAGCTTCTGTATCATTGGTCAAATTGTGATAGTCTTTGAAATACCACTTTAAGTAAAAGGGTTTTTGTTGGGAACAATGTGACATTAAAATTAGGATTGGGGGAGGATATAGTAAAGAAGAAATAAAAGAAGGTATGAAGAAGAGGAAGATAGATTCCTTTTTATGAGCTGATTGAATAATAATGTGTAGAAATGTGTTTAGAGGAGAGTAGAGTGTTCTTTCCAAGCTCAGGAAATATAATCATAGAAGTTAAGAGAATCAAAGATGATATGTCATTAAAGGATAATAAATGGTTAAGGAAAAGGGAAAGATAGGAAAACTGAGGATTGTGATATTCTTGACATATTTTTATGCATCATTATTATAACTTTTGCAATCAGAAGTTATAATTTTTGCAACTGTTAATTTAATTAACCCTCTAGGAATTAGAAAATCTGGTGTCTAAGTTTTAATCATTTCCAGGTAATGTACTGTTGTAGTTGAATACATGAAAAATATGTTTCAGTCAGATATGATATTCTTCTCAAGTAAGCCTTATTTAATTTTGTATAGCAGATCCTCTTTGGTAATGCTACACTATTGCTCTAAAATGAAATTAAAAATCAAACATTTGGAACACAGAAAAATAACTCATTTTGTAAAATTAGATATAATAAAGGTTTTAAAATAATTCACTGTAGGACAGTTATTATATAAGGTATAGCTAGACAATGCTGGACATTTATTAAAACTCAACATTGTATCATATGATAGTTTTATATGGTAGCTTTACACAAGGCTCACATCATCCAATTTGTCATACTTACTAGAACAGCATTTCAATTAAAACACTTTGCAATTTCCTTATTCTTTTTGAAATATTTTGAAACCCATTAGTGTGTCAATGACTTGGCATTGCTCTCTAATTGCAATGGATTTCAAGTGCTAAAAATTGATTTTGTAGCATACTTTGTAGAGTCAGCACTTGTTACCTGAATACATTATAGTACCCTATAACTTAAAGCGTCATTCTATGTTGTTAGAGGCTTTCATTGTCTGAACTTTAGATTATGTGGGCAGTTTATTCTTCACTAAGAGAGACATTTACATTTAGAGGAAATGTAATAAAATGTGGAATTCTAAGAAGTGTTAAGATATTGAAATTGTATTTTAAAAGCCTTCTTTTTACAGATAAAGCTAAATTATGCTAACACAGTTTCAATGTATCTCTCTCTTTAAAAACTATCATTTTGGGAATCATGTCTTATATGTAATTTTTATTATATACATATTATAAAAGCAGTGGTGGAAAATATAAAATTTTATATTACTATAAAGTCTTGTGTCTTTACTTGTTCATTATAATCAACAACTTCTGAATTGTACATATTTTAAAATAAAAACTTTCACATTAAAATATGTACAGAAAAGTACATGAATTATTAGTATATATCTCAGTGCATTTCTTCCAGTGAAGCACTGAAGTTACCTATGTAGCTACTATCAAGATAGGGGAATAGAACATTGCAAGCAACTGTAGTCCTACCCCTCCCCCAACT